>JAGFNQ010008876.1:0-114216 GCA_024364735.1 Boesenbergia rotunda | reverse complement strand
CTCAAAATGATGGCTCGGCTAAATGAGATGGAAATCCTTGGAGCAGAGATCGATGAGGAAACCCAGGTCGATATCATTCTCCAATCTCTACCAAAGACTTTTGAGCAGTTTCGCCTAAGCTACAATATGAACAAACGTACATATTCATTGGCGGAACTTCTGACAGAACTCTAGGCAGCAGAAGGGTTTTCTCCTCGGAGTACACATGCTTTCGTTGCTCAAGAGGTTTCTACTTCTAAACCGAAAGGCAAGAAGAAGAAGAAACAAGCTGGGACAAAGAAAGTGGCTGGATTATAGGGACGTCAGGATGGCGTGAAGAAACTGAAAGGCAAGTGCTTCACGTGTAAGCAGACTATACATTGGAAGGCGGACTGTCCCCACCGTTAGATAAATAATCAAGGTATATCATTTTGTTTTGTCGTTGAAACATGCTTAGCGGTGTTATCTACCGATACCTGGTGTGTAGATACGGGAGCCACTGATTGTTAGTGATATGAGAGAAGTGTCCTAAGGCAATCGCCTTATGATTGTAAACATTTATTTTAATAAATGATAATTCACTATTTGAGTGTACATGTTTGTGTATTTGATTGGGATCTTAAACTCATCTACTGAATGTCCGCAACACAACTCACAGCATAAGAGAATTTGTGATGAGATCACAACTAGTGATTATCTCTAATGTGCAATTGTGAAGTATTGAAATTATCCCTAGTCGATGAATTGATAAAAACTGACACTATCAATTCTGTTGAGACTAGCATGGGTTATTCTCTAATCAGCTGATTCTCACTGGCTGGTGACATTGGGATGTCCGGAGATAAACATGGATGCTAGTTAAGGGAACTAGTTCATTGGAGTGACTAGCTGTGAGACTTCATATGGGAATCTACATGTAGATATGTCAATGAAGATCTTACTGCGGCTTAAGTGCGATGTTCCTTTGACTTGCGGTGTTCAAGTCATCTTGGTCATGGAGACTTATACTTTGACATCTTAAGCAAGCATCTCCAAGGAGGTGTGGACCCAGGATGATCGGGTATAAGCCGAAGTGCCCGAAGATGTTTGAACAGCCTACAAAGGATTCACCACTCCTTGCGAGGAGATGTATACCCAGGCCTATCGTCGGATTGTTACTCAAAGCCTCTGGCCAGAGCATATCATGTTAAGAGTGCGAGTCTCTTAAATACATGAGAGTAATTAGAAATCCAAAGGACGAGGAAGACACTACTTGGGCTAGGTGTGACGTAGTCAGCCTAGTGGGGACTGACACCATAGACCGTGTCCTGAACCAAGTGGGTATAAGGTGGTGAAGGGAATGAGGCACGATTCATTAGAGCTGCTGAAGGGTTTCAGAATAATTTCTTCTGGGGTCAAACCGTTGATCTTTCGATTAATTGGGGATCATGATGTACTACTAGGTGCCACTCATGATCGATCTATAATTAATGGTTAATTATAGACGGCCAACATAAATCGAAAGCCTATTTAGTCACACGCAATACGAGTAATCCGAGGGATTTAAAACGAGTTGAAAATTGGATTTTCCGATCAAGAGAAACGAGTCGAATCTGAGTTAATCAGAGGAGCAATGGAAGCTAAAAATGGCTAAGTCTTTTGAAGGCTTTTTGGGCGAATTAAATGAGTTTAATTCGCGACCGGTTCGGGTTGGTTTGGCCGGCCAAAGGAGGTGCTAACCCTCCTTGTGGTGGCCGGCCATTAAAGGAGATTAAACCAATTTAATTGGTTTAATTAATAAAATAAATCTAGCGCGGTTTATTTTATAAATTATGGATAAATAAATTTGTATAAAGAAAATTTATATAAATAAATTTGTAGAAATTTATTCTTTTTATGGAAGTTAAAATAATCCATGAATTGGTTTATTTTAATTTTATAAAATCAATTATGAATTGATTTTATCATAATAAGAAAGTTTATAAATTTCTTATAAAAATTTATTCCATAATTTAAAGAGAGAAAAGAATAAGTTTTATTATAAATTAGTTTATAATAAAGACTTGGTTTAAACGGAATAATTAGTTAAGAAAATTTATAGGATAAATTTCTTATAACTAATTCCGTTTAGAGAGAGACTTAGCAAAGAGTTGCTACTATATAAAGGAACCAAAGGCTAGCCCTTTACATCAATCAATTAATCAAGAGATTAATTATTCTCTCCCTCTCTCTCTTAATCTCTCCTCCTCTTCTTCTTCCCTTAGGGCCGGCGCCCACTCTTGTGGATTAGGGCCGGCGCACTCAACCTTCCTCCAAGGGTGAAGTTGGCGTGAGCAACCAAGAAGAAGGAGAACCCGAACACGAAGTAGAAGAAGCGGATAGCGACTCCTCTCTTCCGGAATACGATTCCATTACTTTGTTGGTTAGTTTTTCCATTATTTCTCTTGTCCTTCTAGTTGTGCCTTCCGAGAATCTAGTAGTTCTCGTCGGCACAAAACTCGTGACTTTGCGAAGTCATCCCGAAGAAAACTCGGCGTGGACGCAAATAGAGGCGGAGCTTCCAAGGGACGCTACGGTTGGATCTCGTCCCTTACTTCGAGTTACGAGAGGTACTTGGTAAATTTGTTTACTATTCCGCAATGTTTTATTTTATGATTATGTCAACACACCATAAGATTGCATGCTAGATACGAAGTTAAAATAATTTAGAAAATTATTTTATGCAAACTCTTCTGCTGCACGTAAAAATTTAAAATTTTATGAACTCGTATCCTTGTCGACATGCACCCGGTCCCAACACTGATCATGTCTGCAATTCTTTGCAGGGGTTCCTGGAAACCCAACGACTAGCTGATGGAGATATTACCGTCTACATGGTCAATGCTACGGAGGTGGCGGTTATTGCAGTGGGAGATGTTTATTTATCTTTCGAGTGAAATAAAACTTTAGTTTTAAGAAATTGCCTTTGTGTACCTTCTTTTAGAAAGAACCTTGTTTCGGTTTCTACAATAATAAAGGATGTGTATTCTATTTCTTTTAATGACCATGTTATTATAAAAAGGAATAGAGAGATTATCTATTTAGGTAAATTGGCTGACAATTTGTATACTTTAGAACCAAAATCTCCCACGATGCAAATAGAAGTAAATAAGTCATCATCTAACCAACTTAAGAGAAAAGAACCTTCGAAGATAAACCAAACATATCTTTGGCATCTAAGACTTAGGCAAATTAACCTTAGTAGGATTCAAAGGTTCATAGCTGATGGGCCTTTGGCTTCATTGGTGGTGGAAGACTTCCAAACCTGTGAATCTTGTTGGAAGGTAAGATGACCAAGTGACCTCTCAAGGCCAAGGGGTATAGAGCTAAAGATGTGTTTAATTGGTTCATTCTGATTTGTGTGGTCCTATGTCTATCCAGGCTAGAGATGGCTTTGAATACTTCGTTTCCATTATAAGCCATTTTTCAAGGTATGGATACATTTACTTGATGCGCCGCAAGTCTGAATGTTTTGATAAGTTCAAAGAATTCAAGGCTGATGTGGAGAAACATCAAGGTAAAAGTATCAAGACATTACGATTAGATTGTGGTGGCGAGTACCTCCAGGGAGAGTTTAGGACTTGATGGGATTGCGGGATTCCTAAGTGAATACCAGGTCACGTATGGGAAACCTCTCCATGTCCACGGATTAAAATTTTAATCCGAATGGAGACCTATTTCCCAAAGCGGCCGTCTAATCGTCGTACTAACTGATTCGAGCGATCGCTTGAACAACCAAGTTGTTCTAGCGATCAATCTCATCCAACCGATTAGCCGTGGAATAGTAGACGAGCTGATAGCTGGTTTTTGTGTTTATCATCGGGTCCACAATAATTAATTATCACAATTAATTAACAAATAATTAATCAACAAGATAATTAATTAAACCACATGAAATGATAGAAAACAAGGAGCCAAAGAGAAGGTTTTACCATTCCATTTACCTCACGATCTTCTATTGTATGACTCCTCTTGGACGTCGTGTGGGCGACGATCTACAAAGAACCTATGTCACCAAAGCCACCAAGCCTTTACCTTCTCTGTTCATCCCCTTTGCGTCGAAACCCTAAGGGGTTGTGGATTTGCCGACGGCCAAAGGAGAGGGAGAACTCCTCAAGAAGCAAAGGAAGATGATGAAGATAATGAAGAATAGTAACAACTCTCTCCTTCACTCCAAACTCAAGCCAAAACCCTATATCCACTTATCTTCCTCACCGTCAGTGCACCTAGCAACCTTGTTGCTCACCGCCGGTACACCTTCTCTTCTCCTCTCTTTGCTGCCGTGGGGTTTAGGGAAGAAGGGAAGAAAAGGGTGAAGAGAAGAAGAGCTTTCTTCCTCCCTTCTCCTTGCGCCACATCCCATCTTTTCCTTTAGCCACCCGTCGACCACCAAGAGACCTAGGAGAGAGAGGATGAGAGAGGAGAGAAAAGAGAGACCCTAGGGTTGATTTGGATGAATTGGATGTTGGTGCCGAAAGCCCCAAATCGAACCTAGGTTTTGATAATGGCAAAGGTTCATATGTTAAAGTTATGTTGTGATCTAATGAATCTGTTAAGTGTGCAGGAAAAGTCCTAGGTAAGCTAGGCACGAAGTCATGGTTCAAGGAATTAGGCAATAAGTCCTGGTCGTGGACTGGGCACCGAAGCCCTAACTGAGGGTTGGGCAATAAGTCCTGGTCATAGACTGGGCATGAAGTCTGACCGAGGGTTGAGCGATAAGTCCTGGTCGTGGAATGGGCACCGAAGACCTGACCGAGGGTTGTATAATATGTCCAGTTGTGGATTGGGCACCGAGGTTTTGATCCGGAAGATCGGGAAAAGTCCAACCGGAGGAGCCGGTTAGCAAAAGGTAACTTCTCCTGAGAGGTGTAGGCGAGGGCGCATTCCCCGGAAGAGGGAACATTAGGCATCGGTTCAACCTAGCGTTCCATTTTGGAAGGCCAAAGTCAGAACCAAGACAGCGCAGATTGTTATTTGTACTTAATTTATCTATTACTGTAGTTTTGGAACTAACCTTGGTTGCAGGAACAAAGGAAGGAGTGTTCTGCATCACAGGTGCCTGTGAGGACTCAGGTGCCCGAAAATACAAGCGCCTGTATGGATACGGGCGCACCAGATGGGTGATTCCAAAAGTCTGCGAAGCTGATCCTCCACCTCAGCATAGGATGCGCTCGTGAGTAGTTAGGCGCCCCAGACGCCCCAGGCTCCCTGGATAAAGGGATAAACGTTGGCCGAGCCTGCGGATGAGGACACGCGTAGATAGGCTACGTGGCAGGCACCCTACATCAATAGGGGCGCCCTAGACGTCTATATAAAAAGGGGTTCACCCCCTTGCTTCCAGACAACAATTCTTCCAACGCAAGCACTCAAGCGCTCAGTCTGTTTTCTCCGTGCTCAAGTTCGAAGCGCTAACATCGCTCCAGATTGAAGACCTGCTGCTCCGATTTTCAATCTCTTTTTCGGTCATCGGTATGACTTTTTTAAGTGCTTAACTCTAATTCTGTATTCGTTCTTCAACCATTGTAACATTTTTCGAAATATAGAATTGCCCAATGAAAACGGTCAAGGACCGTGGGCCTTGGAGTAAGAGTCGTTCTAAACTCCGAACCAAGTAAAAGAAAGTGTGTTAACATTGATTTAATTTTCCGCTGCATAATATTCTTTTCAAATCCGAAGTTTTTATCGATATTCACCCTCCTCTATCGATTCTAAACGATCCCACAAGTGGTATCAGAGCGGGTGGCTCAAATCTAGTGCAACCACCGATTGAGCAATTTTCGGATTTCTTTTTAAAATTTACTTTTTAACGTTCGTATGTTTTTCGTTCATCGAGGTTGGTGTAACACTACTCGATTCTTATTATTATTTTTGCTACCGCACTACTAATCCAAGACTCAGTCTCAGAATAAAGTTTAGTTTTCTGTGTAATTTTGCAGATTAACAAAATTCGATGGCCATGCAAGAAGGTTACAACACCATCAGACCACCACTCTTCTCAGGAGAAGACTTCTCCTATTGGAAGACTAGGATGGAGGTCCACCTGAAAACTTAGGTGGACATGTGGATTATCATCCAGTCCGGACTAGAGATCCCCAAGAATGCACAAGGTGAGGTGCATGGATATTCAGAGTGGGATGGTTCACTCAAGAAGAAAAATGAAGCAGAAGCAAATGCCACACAAACACTACAATGTGGCTTAACCAAGGAACAGTTGAACCGTGTCGGCCCCTTCAGCAGCGCAATGGAACTTTGTGTTGGGTATAGCTTAGTGGGTTTCTCTAGCGATGACTTGGTCATTCTTAGGAGACCTCTCCATGTCTACGGATTAAAAATAAATCCGAATGGAGACCCATCTCCCACGACCATCTCGTCATCATATCATTCGGTACGAATTACAACTTGGTCAATCACAAAGATCGTGCCTTGTAATTCTCCTAACCGAACGACCGCGGAAGAGACGACGAGTGGATCGCTGGTTCTTGTGTTTATGGTCGGGGTCCAATTAGTTAATTATTAACCATGACACAACATCAAAATAATTAGCTAATTTACATGAAATGACGAAGCTAATTAACATGGCACAAAAAAAAATATAAGGAGCTTAGGGAGAGATTAATACCTTCCCATTGTTAGGATGTATACTAAAAGTCTTGCCTTTTGGTTATGATACATCTACATTTTAAAGTGAATCAGAAAATCACACTATGCATGTTTACATTAGTATGTGCACAAACTGTCTGATGCTTAGCATTGTAGATAACATGGTGCGTGGTGTCGCACAGAAGATCATGTTATCAGGTTCCTTGTCGAAGTATAAGAAAGAGGCTCACAACCGAGATGGAGTTGGACAAACCATATAGATGGTTGTAATGTAATTAGGTGTGGTTTATTTTAACCATAGAATTACACTAGTGTACTTTGTGTACATTGAGTAGGACCAAAAGAGAGGTCATCTTATTTTTGTACTGACTTAGTAAATTGGTTTAGACCTTGAATGATATTATGAAGTACGATCTCTTAATCCCGATATAATGACGGGCATATATTATTAATTATTGTATCTTTGATTTACCAATGGGCGAGATCTATTCTGTTAGATCGATAGGCCCGGTAAGTTGGGAGATAATATTAATAATATGATGTGTTGTTGATTATTGACGGAATCCGTGTCCTGGTGAGTCGGGATGATGATGCCCCTTGGTGAGCTCAAAAAGGTCATCATGTCAAATCTTGCAAGTGGACTATGGTCCGGCATGATGAAAAGGTTGAGCGGTATTAATCAAGGATCAAGAGGATAATTAATTTAATTATCACTAAATTAAATTAATTATCGGGCATACGATATCTTAAACATGGGGACGACTCGTAATATGTGGAGCCCATATGAAAATATAGGGGTTGGTGAGGAAGTACAATAGGATCCTTTAGTGGAATGAATCGCCATTAATGGATTGGGTTTGGATCCATTAGCGGGCCAAGAACCAACTCCTTCTCATGGTCCCTATCTTAGCCCTATAAATACCCCATAGGAGTCATGAAAAGAGGTTGGAGGAATTAATTGAGAATTAATTCGAATTAATCAAAAACCCTATCTAGGAGAGACCGACCAGGAGAAGAAGGACACCAGAGGAGGTTGTTCCGGCGGCTTTGAGCTGTGCGGCGGCGGCGCGGCGGCATGAGGAAGGAGAACAACGTGAGTTCTTCTCCTTCTTTCTCTTCGGTTTCTTCTCCCATCATCTTCACCAGCATCCTCTCAGCATGCACAAGCAGGGAGCAGGGAGGATGAGCAGTTGGTGGCCGGGAAAAACAAGGAGGATCCTTGTTTTGGCGCCAGCGAGGGTGAAGAGGCAAGGATAGGGTTTCGGTGGGTTTAGGAGGAAGAAGGAGACTTGCTCATGCTAATTCTTCCTCTTCTTCATCTTCCTTACCTTCATCTCGGAGCTACCTTGCGGCCAGTCGGACCTTGGAGCTTGAGGTGGCTGACGGCGCACGGAGGAGAGGTTGAGAGGTCGCCGGCGCAAGTAAACCCTAGCTTACTATGGTTTGTGTTGGTGAGTGGAAGAAGCTTGAAGAAAGTGATTAATTTAGATGCCTTGGTTACTCCGCGTCTTGGTAGATCTTCATCCACACGACGTCCAGGAGGGGAGAGTCATAAGGTAGAAGACTATGAGGTAAATAGTGAGGTATAACTCTCCCAAGCTCCAATTTTATTTTGCTATGTTTTAATTGTGCCATATTACTTCGTCTCGTCATTTTATGCATGTTAGTTATTTATTTTGATTTGTTATCATAGACAATAATTAACTAACTGGACCCCGAAGATAAACACAAAAACCAATTATCCAAATTGTCGTCTTGGATTAATCGGAAATGATACAAGGCCTTAACCTCGGTTTTGGCTAAGTTGTAACTTGGATTAATTAACACGACGATGAGTTGGTCGTTAGAGGGACGGGTCACTATTCGGGTTAAAAATTTTAATTCGTAGACATAGAGAGGTCTCTCAGATACGACCCTGTGGTTGACATGGAAACCGCCAAGCCATACCAACACCCTTTACCTCGCGGCCTTCTACCTTATGTCCCTCCCATCCTGGATGTCGTGTGTGCGACGAGCTACCAGGAACCGAGATCACCATAGCCTTCCAAATCACCTCTTCTCCATGCCCTAGCCGAAACCCTAATCAAGGGTTACGCCGCCAGGTTCTTCTCCTTCCACGCGCGCATCGCCGGCCAACCAAGAGCTCCCGAGGTCACCAGCCACCAGTCCTCTGTCCAACAGAGGTTGAGGAAGGTGAAGGAGAGGAGAGGAAGGATAAGAAGCCTCTTCTACTTCTCTAAACCCGCCGCCAACCCTCTACTAGTCTCCCTCACCACCGGCGCCCTTGCGTCCTTTCTCCTCGCCGCCGGCCCTTCTCCAACCTTCTCATGGCGAGCTCCGCCACTAGCTGATAAGGGAGATGATCTTCCCCTTCCTAGCAGCCCACACCAAGAGAGAAAAAGAAGAGAACAAGAAGAGAAGAAAACTTCCCTTCTTGTATGCACTGGCGCCCTAGGAGAGAGAAGGAGAGGGAGAGGAAAAGAGAGAGGCCAAGGGTTTTGTGAATTGGATTTCTAGCCTTGGTTTCATGATCCCATGGGATTTATATAGGGCTAAGGTAGGAAACAAGAGAGGAGTTGGATCTTGGCCTGCTAATGGATCTAAACTCGATCCATTAATTAAGATTCATTCCACTAATGGATCTTAATTGAACTTTCTCACCAACCTCATATTTTCATATGGGCTCCACATATTATGAGTTGTCCATCCCCCGTGTTTAAGATATCGAATGTCTGTCAATTAATTTAATTTACTGACAAATTAAATTAAACAACTTCTGGATCCTTGATTAGTACCACTCAACCTCATCATCATGTTAGATCAAATCCACCTGCAGGGTTTAACATGATGAACTTTTTGAGCTCATCAAGGGGGCATCATCATCCCGACTCACCAGGACACAGATTTCGTCAATAATCAACTGCACACCATAAAATTAATATTATCTCCCAACTTACCAGACCTATCGATCTAACAGAATGGATCTCGCCCAGTGGTAAATCAAAGAAATAATAATTAATAATATGTGCATGTTATTATATGGGATTTAGGGATCGTACACCATAATAAAATCTGAGGTCCTATCCAATTATCAAGCCAATACAAATTGGATAACCTCTGATTTTGGTCCTACTCAATGTACTTGAAGTACACTAGTGTAATTCTATGGCCAAGACCAACCACACCGAATACACTACAACTATCCCGATGGTTTGTCCAATTCCGTCTCGGCTGTGAGCCTCTACTTATACTAGGAAAGGAACTGATAACATGATCTTCCGTATGTCACCACACACCATGTTATCTACAATGCAATGTAATGGACTTTAATGCATGTATTAATATAAACAATCACATAGTGTTGTTGTGATTCTCTTTTTCATAATAAAGATGATCTGATATATAAAAGAGCAAATCTTTTAGTATACACATCTATCAATCTCCCACTTATACTCAAAGACTTTGCTGTCCTCAAAATGTCATACATCTGACTCCCTGATCCTCCACATGCCTAAAGTCTCGCTATCAAGGCCTTAGTGGAAAAATCTCTCAGGTCTTCTGATGTAATCTCAGCAACAACAGCTTTTCCTCTCCTGGGTGATACTTGCGCTCTATGTGTTTACTAGCCTTATGGGCTCGTGATTCCTTCGAGTTTGCAACTGCACCACTATTATCACAAAAGATTGTGATGGATCTGGGCAAACCAGGAATCACATCCAAGTCCATGATGAAGTTCCTGAGCCATACGGCTTCCTTGGCTGCCTCTGATACTGCCACATACTTAGCTTCCATGGTGGAGTCCTCTACGTATTTCTGCTTGACACTCCTCCAAACTATGGCTCCACCTCCTAAAGTAAACACAAACCCCGAGGTAGACATACTCTTGTCCCTGTCTGACTGGAAATCTGAATCCGTATAACCCATAGGGACTAATTAGTCTACCCGGTAAACCAACATATAATCCCTACTCCGTCTCAGGTATTTCAATATATGCTTTACCACAGTCCAATGTCCGTGCCCAGGGTTACTCTGATATCGGCTGATGATGCCCACGACAAAACAGATATATGGTCTCGTGCATAACATAGGCATATATGAGGCTTCGTACTGCCAAGCATAAGGAACTGCCATCATTTCCTCTCTCTCCTTTGATGTTTTCGGACACATCTCCTTGGATAGAGGAACCCCATGCCTAAAGGTAGAAAACTCTTCTTGGCGTTTTCCATGCTAAAACGAGCCAGGACAGTGTAAATATATGAAGCTTAGGATAAGCACAACATCCTTTTCTAGCGATCCCTTATGACCTTGATCCCAATGATGTGTCCCGCTTCTCCCAAGTCCTTCATATCAAACTGTTTTGACATCCAGACCCTTACGTCTGATAACACTTTGACATTGTTGCTAATTAACAAAATCTCATCTACGTAAAGTACAAGAAACACCATTACATTTCCGTCACACCTCTTATATACACATGATTCATCCGGGCTTTGAATGAATCTGTACGACTGGATTGCCTCATCAAAGCTGATGTTCCAAGATCGCGAAGCTTGCTTTAATCCATAAATGGATTGATTAAGCTTGCATACTAGATGCTCTTTGCCCTCTGCAATGAACCCTTCTAGTTGTTTCATGTAGATGGTCTCCTCAAGACTTCCATTAAGAAAAGTGTCTTGACATCCATCTGTCATACCTCATAGTCCATATGAGCTGCAATAGATAAGAGAATCCGGATAGAATTAAGCATAGCTACCGGCGAAAAGGTCTCCTCATAATCGATACCCTCTTTCTGAGTATACCCTTTCACAACAAGCTTAGCTTTGAAGGTTTTAACCTTCCTGTCTGATCCTCTCTTTCTCTTATAGATCCACTTGCATCCAATGACTTTTACATCATCAAGTGGTTCTACAAGCTCCCAGACATGATTAGAATCCATAGATTCTTTCTCAGAGTTCATTGCCCTTTTCCAAGAATCTGCATCCTTATCTTGGAGGGTCTCGTCATAGGTCCAAGGATCCGGTTCATCTTTACCAGATACCAAGTCTGAAGACTCTCCCAAAAACATAAACCTCTCAGGCTGTCTCACAACCCTTCCACTGCGACGAGGTACCAATTGTGTATCCTCTGTGACATGTGGTGCAGTGAATTGTGGTGTATCCTCTTGTACAGTTGGTCCTAAGGTCGGAACGTCCCCTCTTAACTCTTCAAGCACTAGTCTACTCTTGGGCTTGTGGTTCATCACATAGCCTTCTTCTAAGAATCTGGCATTCATGCTAACGATTACCTTCTAATCCTTTGGACGATAGAACAGACCACCATTCGTTCCCCTGGGATTGCCTACAAACAGACGTACATCCGTACAAGATTCCAACTTATCAGTATCTCCCATCAGCACATGTGCTGGACTACCCCAAATCTGAACATGTCTTAGACTAGGCTTACACCAAGTCCACAGTTCTGTGAGAGTAGAAGGTGTTGGGGCAATCGATCCAAGTATGATCGGGAAGATCATGGTTTTGATGTGTGTGTGTCAATATGGTTAATGTTAGGGTGTTATATTGTCTTGATATGTGTGAACAAGTCTTCCAGGACTTGGTGAGTCACACGTGGAGGACACATCCGAGGGACGAGAGCCAAGGGTAGAGAACTCCAAGGGCAAGCCGGGAAGTGGACTTCAAAGGGCACACGTGAAGGGTGGCATGGAGGCAACCCGAGGGCTTACGTGCGCATCCAAGGGACGATAGCCAGTGGAAGAGGACTTCAAGGGGCAAGCCAAGGGAGTATACTTGAAGGCACACGTGAAGGAGGGTCGTCGGAGTGGGGAGCAGTGCTTGTGTAAGTTGGGCAGTCGATTGGGAGGAAATCAGTCTACTGCCAGAACTTCCCGAGACATCAGTCGACTGCCCATAGGGCAGACGACTAGTAAATCTGAAAAACTAGCCATTGGCTAACTACCTCGGTGGGACCAGTCGACTGCCCCAGGGGCAGTCACTAATATCGGGGCTGGATGGTTTGTGAAGCCATCCTTTACTCTATTTAAAGGGTGACTTTTGGGCAAGTAAAAGGTACGGTTCTTGGGGGTACCAGGGTGCTGGTTGTGCTAAAAGTCTCCATCTCTTCCTCTCAATCTTAATTCCATCTTGTAAAGAGGAAGAGGGCAACCTTTTGAAGGTTTTCTCCACCTTGAAGGAGGTTTTTCATAGTGGTGCTTGTGCGTGCATATGAATCCTTGTATTAGTCACCTCTCTGAGGTGGATACCATGTAAACGAAGGTGTTAGCATTGTTCTTATCATTTTTATTAGTTTTATTTGTGTTTGGCTAACAAGTTTTGTAGATAAAATCAAAAGCAACTATTCACCCCCCCTTTAGTTGAGCGCCACGATCTAACAAGTGGTATCAGAGCCGGTTCGTTTCGGAAGAACTACTGGAGCATCAATGAAAATGGAGTTTCAAGAGGGTTATAGCACCGCGAGGCCACCGTTCTTCAACGATAATGATTTTGCCAATTAGAAAGGTACATTGGAGTACTATCTCATGAACGATATTGAAAATTGGTGAAATATTGTAGATGATTTTGATGTACCCATAAATGAAAGAGGAGAGCCTCTGCCAATGAGGAATTGGACAAAGGAGATGATGAAGAAGGCATAAGCCAATGCGAAGGCTACAACAACACTTCAATGTGGATTATCAAAAGAGCAATTGAACAAAGTTGGGCCTTTCAAGACCGCGAAGGAGCATTCGGAGAAACTCATTGAGCTCAATGAAGGGTCAAATGAGTCAAGGAGGGCCATGAAAGATCTCTTGGTGGCTCAACTCCAATCACTCAAAATGAAGGCCAACGAAACGGTAAGTCAACTACATGGAAGGGTTAAAGAAATAATCAACGAACTCCATGTCATTGGTGAGAAGGTTGAAATAGAGATATTGTGAGTTATGTACTCCAATCATTCCCTATGACTACTTTGTGGGCATCAATAGTTGATGCCTACAATGTTTCTAGAGATCTCCCTACGATAAAAATTAGATGATCTATTTTGTGAATTCAAGTTACATGAGCAAGTTAACATTTCTACTAAAGAGAAAGGTGTAGCTTTTGTTATAGAAAAGGAAAGGAAGAAGAAAAAGAAAAAGAAGAAGATTATCTACTCATCATCATCCGACTCGGAGGAATCTAGTGCCTCCATGGATAGCGACCAAGAAGCCTACAAGGTAAGAAAAATGCGAAAAGCTTTTAAATATTTTTCTAACAAATTTCATGGTAGGAAAAGTTCAAGGAGTAAGAGCAAAGGAAAGGAAATTATTTGCTACAATTGTCATCAAGAAGACATATGAAGAATGAATGTCCACAACTAAAGAAAAGAGAAGAAAAGAAGGAGGAGAAGAAGAAGGGTGAGAAGAAGAAATCCAAGAGAAAAGAAAATAGTGCCACAAGTCTCGAAGCTACTTGGGATGATCCATCTTCATCGGAGGAAGAAGATGATCAAGTGTCACACTTCGCATTATGGGAATGGACAACTTGGAGTCATCCGAAGATGAAAAGGAGTCAAGTGATGAGGAACAAGGGAGTTCATGTGAAGGTGAAGGCTCATCATCGGAATCCGATGTGTCGGTAAGTGAGGTATTGATAAAATAATTGCTAGTACAAATGATGATTTAGCTAAGGCTAGAAAGATGGTTAAGAAATTGAAAAATGTAGTTTGTATGCTCAAATTAGAATCCATGAAACTTAAAGATAATGTGCATGTTTCCTCTTCCATTTCACATGATTCATGTTTAGGAAAGGAAAATAAGGAGCTAAGGGAAAAGGTAGAAGACCTCACCAAGGCTTTTGGAAAATTTCAAATTGGCTCTAGAAACCTTGACATGATCATCAATAGTCAAAGAGCCGTGTATAACAATGCCGGGATAGGTTATAGACCCAAAACTAAGGAGGTGGCATTTGTTTCACTTATGGGTAGGAAGGGTGCCCCTAGGAAGCAAGGTGTTAGGGGAAATGTAAAGAAGGCATGGGTACCAAAGAAATACTTAAATGATGTTTGTGGATCTAGCATTTGGGTACCAAAGGCTTGTGTTTTTCGTGTTGTTTAGGTGAAGGTGAAGGAAGCCTCAAAAATGTTGATAGTGGATAGCGGGTGTTCAAGGCATATAACCGAGGATGTGAGCAAATTCTCCACCATTAGCTATCTAAGAGAAGGAACGGTATCTTTCGGAAATAGTGGGAAACTCAAAATAATAGGTAGGGGCACCATTGAGGTATCTCCTACAATCACAATTCATAAAGTACTTTTAATTAAGGATATGGAGTTTAATTTGCTTAGTGTTAGTCGACTTTGTGATGCCGGGTATAGGGTTGAGTTCAATGCAAGAAAGTGCTTGATTAGACAAAATGGCTCTGAAAATATCATGTTAGAAGGATATAGAGAGACAAACCTTTATTATCTTAATCTTCCTTATGCTTCTAACATGTCTTCTAAGTTTTTCATATCTAAAGAAGAAAAAGGATGGTTGTGGCATCGGCGGTTTGGTCACATAAATATGAAGAATATAGCAAGGGTGGCCAAGATAGAGTTGGTGAAGGGGATCCCAATGATCAAGTATGAAAAGAACGAGATGTGTAATGCATGGCAAGCGGGTAAGCAATCAAAATCATCACACAAAGGTAAAACCTTAACTAGCACTTCTTTACCTTTAGAATTATTGCATTTGGATTTGTTTGATTGCCATAGTACACCTTCAATAATAGGAAGTAAGTATTGCAGGGTAATTGTAGATGATTACTCTAGATATACTTGGGTGTATTTCATGAAACATAAGGATGATACTTTAGAGATATTTGTATAATTTACTAAGCAGGTTGAAAATGAGAAATACCTTAAGATCAACCAAATTAGGAGTGACCATGGTGGGAAGTTTGGAAATTCAAACTTCTCACACTTTTGTTTAGAAAATGGGTACAAACATGAATTTTCATGTCCAAGAACCCCTTAACAAAATGGTGTGGTAGAAAGAAGGAATAGAGCTTCACAAGAAGCCGCTAGGACCATGATGAATGTCTATTCTCTACCTAGCTATTTTTGGGTGGAAGCGGTAAATACCGCTTGCTACATCCAAAACCAGGTCTTAATTCATAGGTTTTTAGGAAAAACCCCATTTGAGTTGTGGAATGGGAGAATTCCACATATTCACTATTTTAGGATTTTTAGGTGTAAGGTCTACATTTTGAACACTAAGGATGATTTGAGGAAATTTGAATCTAAGGCAGATGAGGGGATTTTGGTTGGATACTCATTAACTAGTAGAGGATATAAGTGTATAACAAAAGAACCAAGGTGATTGAGGAGTCATCCAATGTAGATTTTGATGAATTAATAGCACTTATCCTAGGAAATCTGCTATTTATAAGGACATAGAAGAAAGTCTGCCCAAGAAGTTCAAGACTTACATTTGGGGGGCATTGATCAAGGGGGAGGGGGGAGTGCATTAGAGGATGACCATCATGTACTAAGTAAGCCCGTAATCTCTAGGACCCTAAGGCACCACCATGATCATCCCATTGACCAAATAGTTGGAGATATTACTCAAGGGGCGAGGACTAGGTCTTACTTTAGGAAACATAGTAGTAAAATTGCCTTAATTTCCCAACTTGAGCCAAAATCTATTGATGAAGCTTTAGGTGATGTGGATTGGGTTCTAGCCATGCAAGAAGAATTGAAACAATTTGAGGGGAATGAAGTATGGGAGTTAGTTCATAGACCCAATGATTGTACCATTGTCACCACAAGATGCGTCTTTAGGAATAGGTTAGATGATCAAGGAAAAATTATTAGAAACAAGGCTAGGTTGGTAGCAAGGGGTTTAACCAAGTTGAGGGTCTTGACTATGATGAGACATATGCCCCGTGGCTAGATTAGAGTCTATTAGAATATTATTAGCATATGCAGCTCACATGGGTTTCACACTTCATCAAATGGATGTGAAGTCGACATTCCTTAATGGGGTTATTAAGGAAGAAGTATATGTAGAGCAACCACCCGGATTTGAAAACCAAAACAATCCTAGTCATGTCTACAAACTAAGAAAAACCATGTATGGATTGAAACAAGCTCCCCGGGCTTGGTATGAAAGATTTTCATCATTTTTAGTATCCAAGGGTTTTAGGAGAGGTACAATTGATCCAACTTTATACCTAAAGTCTAAGGATAAATACATCTTTGTGGCCCAAATTTATGTTGATGATATTATTTTTAGGTCAACAAATAGTGAATTTCCCCATGAGTTTATTAAGTGTATGGAAAATGAGTTTGAGATGAGTCTTGTGGGAGAATTGACTTTCTTTTGGGATTACAAGTCAAACAAACAAATGAGGGAACTCATATTTATCAAACCAAATATGCTAGGGAAAACATAAAGAAATTTGGATTAGAAAATGCTAAGGTAGTATCTACCCCTATAGGAACAAATGTCAAAATGGATAGTGATCTTGAAGGAAAAGTAGTAGACCCAAAACAATATAGGAGCATGATTGGTAGCTTATTGTACCTAACCGCTAGTAGACCGGATATATTATTTACGGTAGGTATGTGTGCAAGGTATCAATCATTTGCCAAAGAGTCTTACCTAGTGGTAGTAAAGAGGATCTTAAGGTATATTAAGGGTACTCTTAATGTCGGTATTTGGTATCCTAGGACTCCAAACATTGAATTATTTGGATACACCGACTCGGATTATACAGGTTGTAAATTAGATAGGAAGAGTACTAGTGGAGGATGTCAATTTATTGGGTCATCTTTAGTTAGTTGGAGTAGTAGGAAGCAACCATGTGTTGCCTTATCAACAACCGAAGCCGATTATGTAGTAATGGGTGGTTGTGTGTCTCAACTACTTTAGATCATGCATACCTTAGAGGATTATGAACTTCATTACTCCAAGGTTAGGGTTTTATGTGACAATGTAAGTACTATTAATTTGACTAAAAATCTGGTTTATTATTCTAGGACAAAACACATTGAAGTGAAGCATCACTTCATTAGGGATCATGTGGCAAGAGGTGACATAGAATTGCATTATGTTGAATCAAAGTCTAACATTGTCGACATATTTGCCAAGCCTCTTCCTGAAGCAGAATTCACATCTTTAAGAAGGGGACTTGGTATATGTTTTGAAGAAGTATAGGGTGGGCCTTGGAGTAATACAATAGGAAGGTGGTGCATGATTCCTTAGGATGATACAAATGATTCACCTATGCTTATGGCAAATTGTTGGGTTATTAGATGTATCAAAATTATTAAAAATAGACCAACTATGGGGAAGGTAAATATTTAATTAATGGATATTTTACCCAAAGATCATAGTTAGATATTTTAAACAATTTGAAAACATTTCTGTGTTTAGTTGATATGCCATGAGTTTGGAAAATGTATGATTTCAAAACTAGGTTGAAACTTTGGTACAAAGTTAGAGTTTTTTCAAGGAATTTGAACTTTTGTCAAAAAGTCAAACATGTTTGGTTTTCTCATGAAGTAATATTTATCCCTGTTAGAATATAGCATGTTAAACATGTTTGCAAATTTTCATAATTTTTGAAATTTTCTAAAATTTTTGTGAGTTTATGAAATTCGGCACAAAACCTGAAAATTCAAATTGCAGAGTATCAGTCGACTGCCCCAAGGGCAGTCGACTGATGTTTCTGATTTTAAAATTTGGGTGTTTTTCAGAAGTAAAAAGTTCATCCGTGTGATGCCATGGGTTAATATTGCATCAGACAATCCTTTTGATGGTGCAAAGGGGGAGAGTTGGGAGGTTTAAGTTAGGTTTGGAACATAACTTGTGGTTTAACCTTGGTTATAATGAAAATTGACAATGGGAAAGGGCATAGGTTTAGGGGGAGGTTACCTCTTGGTTTTTACTATGTCTTGTATTTTCAATTGTTGTTGTTTTCCCCTAACTTAAACATATTGTCACACATCAAAAAGGGGGAGATTGTTGGGGCAATCAACCCAAGTATGATCGGGAAGATCATGGTTTTGATGTGTGTGTGTTAATATGGTTAAGGTTAGGGTGTTATTTTGTTTTGATATGTGTGAATAAGTCTTGAAGGACATGGTGAGTCACACGTGGAGAACACATCTAAGGGCCGAGGGCCGAGGGAAGACAACTCCAAGGGCAAGCCGGGAAGTGGATTTTAAAGGGCACACATAAAGGGTGGCATGGAGGCAAGTCGAGAGCTTGCATGCGTATCCAAGGGACGATAGACGGAGGAAGAGGTCTTCATGGGGCAAGCCGAGGGAGTATACTTGAAGGCACACATGAAGGAGGCTCGTCGGAGTGGGGAGGAGTTCTTGTGTAAGCTGGGCAGTCGACTGGGAGGAAATCAGTCGACTGCCAGAACTTCCCGAGACATCAGTCGACTGCCCATGGGGCAGTCGACTGGTAATCCCGAAAAACTAGTCGTTGGTTAACCATTGGCTAGCTACCTCGGTGGGACCAGTCTACTGCCCAGGGGCAGTCGATTGGTATCGAGCTGTATGGTTTGTGGAGCCATCCTTTACTCTATTTAAAGGGTGACTTTTGGGCAAGTAAAAGGTATGGTTCTTGGGGGTACTAGGGTGTTGTTTGTGCTAAATGTCTCCAGCTCTTCCTCTCAATCTTAATTCCATCTTGTAAAGAGGAAGAGGGCAACCTTGTGAAGGTTTTCTCCACCTTGAAGGATGTTTTTCATTGTGGAGCTTGTGCATGCGTGTGGATCCTTGGATTAGTCACCTCTCTGAGGTGGATACCAAGTAAACAAAGGTGTTAGCATTGTTCTTATCATTGTTACTGGTTTTATTTGTGTTTGGCTAACATGTTTTGTAGAGAAAATCGAAAGCAACTATTCACCCCCCCCCTCTAATTGAGCACCACGATCTAACAGAAGGGACTGACTTAGATAGTACCAAGTTCAGTATGCATGCTATCGTTTCCAGAGCATATCCCTAGAACGAATCAGGTAAGTCAGAGTAGCTCATCATTGACGTAACCATTTCCATAAGAGTCCTATTCCTTCTTTTTGCCACACCGTTCAGTTGGGGCGTACCGGGTGCAGTCAGCTGGGACTGAATCCCAGCCTCTATAGGAAGGTCCTAAACTCTCCAAAGAGGTACTCACCACCACGATCAGATCGTAGTGTCTTGATACTTTTACCTCGATGTTTCTCCACATCTGCCTTGAACTCTTTGAACTTATCAAAGCATTCAGACTTACGACGCATCAGATAATGTATCCGTACCTTGATTAATCGTCAATGAATGTGACGACATATGCAAAGCCACCTCTAGCTTGGATGGACATAGACCACACAAATCAGAACGAATCAGTTCTAGACATCTTTAGCCCTGTACCCCTTATCCTTGAAAGACCTCTTGGTCATCTTACCTTCCAAGCAAGACTCACAGGTCAGGAAGTCTTCCACACCAATGAACCCAAGGGCCCATCGGCTATCAACCTCTGAATCCTACTAAGGTTAATATGACCAAGCCTAAGGTGCCAAAGATACGTCTGATTCATCTTAGAAGGTTCCTTTCTCTTATTTAGGTTAGACGATGAGCTATTAACTTCTGTTTGCATCGTGAGAGTCTTTGGTTCTAGAGTGTTCAGATTGCCAACCATAGTACCCGAACAGATAATGTCTCTATTTCTCTTTATAACAACTTGTTATTAAAAGCAATAGAATATCCATCCTTTATTAACTTAGAAACTGAAATTAAATTCTTTCTAAATGAGGGTACATATAAGCAATCTTTCAGAACCAACACTTTATTCCTCTCAAAAAAATAAATAAAAATCTTCGACTGTAACTGCTGCCACCTCCGTAGCATTGCCCATGTAGACCACAATTTCTCCATCAGCCAGCTATTGGGTTTCCTGGAACCACTGCAGAGTATTGCAGACATGATCAGTGGCTCGTGTATCTACACGCCAGGTACTGGTAGATAGCACCGCTAAACATGTTTCAATGACTAGACATGACAAAATACCTTTGTCTTGACGATAGGGACAGTACGCCTTCCAGTGTCCAGTTTGCTTACACGTGAAGCACTTGCCTTTCGGCTTCTTCACGCCAGTTCGAGGTCCCTACGATGCTGCCACTGCTACCTTCTTGAACCCACCTTGTTTCTTCTTCTTCCTGCCTTCCGGCATAGAAGTAGAAACCTTTTGAGTAACCAAGGCCTGTGAGCTCTGACGAAAGAGGCCCTCTGCCGCCTGGAATTCTCCTAGCAGTTCCCCCAACGTATACTCATGCTTAATCATGTTATAGTTGAGTCGGAACTGCTCAAAACTCCTAGGCTATATCGACCTGGGTTTCCCCGTCGATTCGTCCTCTAAGAACCTCAATCTCATTCAGGTGGACCATCATTTTCAGAACATGATCCCTTACGGGTGTCCCTTCGACCATAGTGGTCAACATCAGATTCTTCATCGCTAACTGCCTAGCGGCATACTCTGGTGCCCGAAGAGCTCCTGAAGGTTCAGCATCATGTCACAAGCAGTGGGCATGACCTGATGCTGATGTTGCAATACATACGACATGGATGCCAGAATGTAACACCGTGCCATCTCACCGCCTTAACCCATTTCTTGTAATGCTCCCTCTGCTCTTCACTAGATCTGTTACTAAGCCCATTAGGACATTTTTCGGTGAGTACAAATTTGTACTCTTCAGTTGTAAGGACAATATCAAGGTTTCTCTTCCAATCAATATAGTTGGGTCCAGTATGTTTATTCTCCTTAAGTATTGTTGCTAGTGGGTTAAAGGTCATTTTGAAAATCCTGAGAATCACAACATACACTACTTTAGAAATCGAAAATAGATTGATCCTCAAAACAATAAATTTTTGAAATCAACCAACGCCCCTACATACCGAGAAATTTGCATGTCACGATGGTGTGGACGTATACGAATTTATACATTTGTAAGAGGAGGTTTTACCCATTAATCTTACTATCTTGTCAACCTAACTTTTTGACAAGTAAGATTAATAGTTGGTTAACTTCGGCCCTACAAAATAATAACAGTGACTCCGATGGGGAGGATACTATTATTCGCATCTAAGTGTTTACCATTACGCGACACTATGAAAATCATTTCTGATTATGTGTCTTCCGATGGGGAAGTACACACGCTCTTTAATAATATTCTATAGTCTTTTCCGACCCAGTGATCCGCAGAACAAGTCCATCCGATGGGGAGGAAGGCACTCAGAGCCGACGCGCAGACTTGTTTGCATCACTTATCGGATTGTAATGGAGGCCATAGGACCCTTAGGGTCCCTCTCCCACTTAGTAATTTATTATGAGGAATTTTAACTAGCTCGCACACAACAAGCACATAACCAACATAATGAAAATGAAAATCCTAGATTTTTCAACTTTTCATGGCCTTGGTCTCCAATGTGCCTCCAGTCGTGTCGTCACCTCGTCCGCTCCTCCCCTCCTTATGCGCAAGCCACCTTGAGAGATTTCTGAGCCGAGATGACTAGCTAATAATTTACATCATCGATTCTATACTCCACGAAGGAGTGTACATGAAAACTAGATCGAAAGTAAAATAATAAGCTCGGCTAAACATGTGTCGTATTTAATTTCAAAAATTAAATACTAGTTAGCCTCGTCAACCCCGAGGATTAATTAATTTACAAAAATTTCACAACCATTCACACAACAATTATTTGGCCATGATAAGTTGGAATCTCGCGCTGCAACACAAAGTTACCCTACACACATCCACATATCATCCAGCAAAATAAAATGTATGAAAAATGTAAAAAATTAACCAATCCTAAACACACAAAACCAGAAACCTCAGCTGTGATACCAATTGTTGGGTATGGCTTAGCGGGTTTCTCTAGCGAATACTTGGTCATTCTTAGGAGACCTCTCCATGTCTATGGATTAAAAATTAATCCGAATGGAGACCCGTCTCCCAACGACCATCTCGTCATTGTATCGTTCTATATGAATTACAACTTGGTCAATCACAATGATTGTGCTTGTAATTCTACTAACCAAACGACCACGGAAGAGACGACGAGTGGATCGCCGGTTCTTGTGATTATGGTCGGGGTCCAATTAGTTAATTATTAACCATGACACAACATCAAAATAATTAACTAATTTACATGGAATGACGAAGCTAATTAACATGGCCCAAACAAAACATAAGGAGCTTAGGGAGAGATTTATACCTTCCCTTTACCTCGCGGCCTTCTACCTTATGTCCCTCCCTTCCGGGACGTCGTGTGGGTGATGAGCTACCGAGAACTGAGATTACCAAAGCCCTCCAAATCACCTCTTCTCCTTGCCCTAGCCAAAACCCTAATCAAGGGTTGTGCCGCCGGGTTCTTCCCCTTCCACGCGCGTACCGCCAGCCAACCAAGAGCTCTCGAGGTCGTCGGCCACCAATCCGCTATCCAACAGAGGTTGAGGAAGGTGAAGAAGAGTGAGAAGAAAAAGAAGATTCCCTAAACCCTCCGCCAACCCTCTACTAGTCTCCCTCACCGCTGGCGCCCTTACGTCCGTTCTCCTCGTCACCAGCCCTTCTCTAACCTTCTCAAGGCGAGCTCCAGCCACTAGCTATAAGGGAGATGATCTTCCCCTTCCCAGCAGCCCACACCGAGAGAGAAGAAGGAGAGAACAAGAAGAGAAGAAAACTTCTCTTTTGTATGCGCTGGCGCCCTAGGAGAGAGAAGGAGAGGGAGAGGAAAAGAGAGAGGCCAAGGATTTTGTGAATTGGATTGTCTAGCCTTGGTTTCATGATCCCATGGGGTTTATATAGGGCTACGGTAGGGACCAAGAGGAGGAGTTGGATCTTGGCCCGCTAATGGATCTAAACCCGATCCATTAATTAAGATCCGTTCCACTAAAGGATGTTAATTGAACTTCCTCACCAACCCCCATATTTTTATATGGGCTCCACATATTATGAGTCGTCCATCCCCCCGTGTTTAAGATATCGAATGCCCGACAATTAATTTAATTTACTAACAAATTAAATTAATCAACTTCTGGATCCTTGATTAGTACCACTCAACCACATCATCATTTGGGATCAAATCCACCTGCAGGGTTTAACATGAGAACCTTTTGAGCTCATCAAGGGGGTATCATCATCCCGACTCACCAGGACATGGATTCCGTCAATAATCAACGACACACCATATAATTAATACTATCTCCTAACTTACCGGGCCTATCGATCTATAGAATAGATCTTGCCCATGATATATCAAAGAAATAATAATTAATAATATGTGCCCATTATTATATCGGGATTTAGGAATCGTACTCCATAATAAAATATGAGGTCCTATCCAATTATCAAGCCAGTACAAACTGGATAACCTATGGTTTTGATCCTGCTCAATGTACTCGAAGTACACTAGTGTAATTCTATAGTCAAGACCAACCACACCTAATTACACTACACCATCCCGATGGTTTGTCCAATTCCATCTCGGCTGTGAGCCTCTGCTTATACTAGGCAAGGAATTGATAACATGATCTTCCGTGTGTCACTACACACCATGTTATCAACAATGCAAAGTAATGGACTTTTATGCATGTAGTAATATAAACAAGCACATAGTGTTGTTGTGATTTTCTTTTTCAAAATAAAGATGATATGATATTTAAAAGAGCAAATCTTTTAGTATACACATCTATCACTTTGGAGCAAATTGATCGAACTGCACGAGGGTACGTCGGATACGCGGATTAGCAAACGAGATCTGCTACTCAACAAGCTCTTAACCATCAAGATGCACGATGGGCGAACAGCAACATAGCTCCACGCAAGGATCTAGGAGTTGATGAACGGACTACATACAATAGGTCATAAGGTGGAAAATCATGACCTAATAAGGTAAACCCTGATCTCGATCCCAAGGAACTAGTTGTGGGCATCTATGCTAGATGCTTTCAAAGTTTCTAGGAACCTCTCTGAAATTAAACTTGATGAATTGTTTTCAGAATTAGAATTACATGAACAAACTAATACTGCACAGGTCGAGAAAAGTATAGCTTTAGTTACAGATAAAACTCCAGGAATGTCACAAAAGAAGAAGCAACAACCGATACCCGAGTCCTACACAAATTCGGAGTCTGACGACGACGGAGTCAATCATCCAAAACTAGTCCGGATGGCTTGCAACTACTACAAGGTGCTGAAAAATCAAACAAGCAAAAAGAAGACGATTCAGAAGAAGGATGATCCAACTGAACTCTCAACGAGCCAGAAGACTAAAAGCAACGTAACTTGTTACGAGTGCAACAAGAAGGGTCACTTCAAATCGGTGTGTCCCAACTTGAAAGAAAACAAGAAAGCTCGGAGAAAGAAGGCACATCAAGCCACATGGGATGAATAGTCCTCAGAGGAGGAAATGTTGGTGCCGGAAGCACCAAGATCGAACCTGAGTTTTGATAATGGCAAAGGTTTCATAAGTTAAGGTTATCTCGTGATCTAATGATGTTGTTTAAGTGCACAGGAAAAGTCCTAGGTAATCTAAGCACGAAGTCCTGATTCAAGGAATTGGGCAATAAGTCCTGGCCGAGGGCTGGGCACCTATGTCCTGACCGAGGGTTGGGCAATAAGTCCTAGTCGTGAACTGGACACGAAATCCTGATTCGAGGAATTGGGCAATAAGTCTTAACAAAGGGCTAGACACCGAAGACCTGATCGAGGGTTGGGCAATAAGTCCTGGTCGCGGACTGGGCACGAAGACCAGACCCGGAAGATTGGGCAAAAGTCCAACCGGAGGAGCCGGTTGGCAAAAAGGTAAATTCTTCCGAGAGGAGTAGGCGAGGACGCGTTCCCCGTAGGAGGGAACATAAGGCGTCGGTTCGACCTAGGGTTCCATTTTGGAAGCCCAATGTCAGAACCAAGACAACTTAGGCTGTGTTCTGGACTTAACTTATATATTGATTGTGCTTTGGAACTAACCTTGGTTGCAGGAACAAAGGCTGAAGTTCATTGCTTCCTAGGCGCCTGAATGGAGTCAGGCGCTTGATCATACAGGCGCCTGTATGGTGACAGGCGCCCAAGAACGGCCTTTTTCCAGCAGTCTCGAAGCAAAGCCTCCACATCAGCAATGAGGCGCCCGTGATCATTCAGGCGCCCCAGTCTTCCCATGCGCCCCAGTTGAAGGGATAAGCGTTGGCCAAGTCTGCGGATGAGGATTCACGCAGAGAGGCCACGTGTCACGCGCCCCCTTCAACAAAGGCACCCAAGAAGCCTGTATATAAAGGGGTTCACCCCCTTGCTTCCATATACCATTGCTTCCAACGAAAAAGTTCAAGCACTCTGCTTCAAATGCTCCGTGCTCAAGTCTCAAGCGCCAACGACGAACCGCGGCTCCAATCATCGAATCTTTCTTCGGTCGTTGGTATACTTAATTTACGAGTTTATATTAAAATTCTATATTTGTGTACTTCAAATTTGTAATTATTTTTTCGAAATATAGAATTGTCCAACGTAAACGGTCAAGGACCATGGGCCTTGGAGTAGGAGCCGATCTAGACTCCAAACTAAGTAAAAGAAAAAAGTGTTAGCGTTGTTTGAATTTTCCGCTGCGTAATTACTCTTTTTATTTCTGAAAAATGATTTTATCGATATTCACCCCCCTCCTCTATCGATTCTAAATAGTCCCACAAGTGGAATCAGAGCAGGTGGCTCAAATCTGGTGCAACCACCGATTGAGCAATTTTTTAGATTTTCATTTAATTTTTTTTTTCGTTCGTAATTTTCTCGTTCATCGAGGTTGGTGTAACACCACTCGATTTCTTTATTATTATTATTTTTTGCCGCACTACTAATCCAAGACTTAGTCTTGGAACAAGATTTTTTTTTGTAAATTTTTTTTAGATAATATTCAATGGCCATGCAAGAAGGCTACAACACCGCCAGACCACCACTCTTCTCAGGAGAAGATTTCTCCTATTGGAAGAGTATGATGGAAGTCCACCTGAAAACTTTGGTGGACATGTGGATTATCATCCAGTCCGGACTGGAGACACCCAAGAACGCACAAGGTGAGGTGCAAGGCTACACAGAGTGGGACGAACTGCTCAAGAAGAATATCGAAGCCGACACAAAGGCCACACAGACACTACAATGTGGCTTGACGAAGGAAGAGTTGAACCGCGTTAGACCCTTCAGCAGCACAAAGGAACTATGGAACAAGCTAATCGAACTGCACGAAGGTACGTCAGATACGTGGATCAGCAAAAGAGATCTGTTACTCATTAGACACTACACCATAAAGATTCACGAAGGCGAATCAGCAGCACAGCTCCATGCAAGAATCCAGGAGCTGATGAACGGGTTGCATACAATAGGTCATATGGTCAGAAACCGTGACCTAATAAGGTATACTCTAAACTCATTCCCAAGATACACACTGTGGGCATCTATGGTCGATGCCTATAAGGTTTCTTGGAACCTTTCTGAAATTAAACTTGATGAGTTATTTTTCGAATTAGAATTACTCGAACAAACTAATACTACAATGGTCGAGAAGAGTATAACTTTTGTTGCAGGGGAAACTCCAGGATGATCTCAGAAGAAGAAACAACAACCAGTACCCGAGTTTGACTCAGATTCGGAGTCTGATATGATGGAGTAGATCATCCAAAACTGGTCTGATTGACTCGTGACTACTACAAGGAGCTTAAGAGTCAAACGAACAAAAAGAAGACTAATCGAAAAAGGAAGATCCAGCTGAACCCTCAACAAGCCAAAAGAACAAAAGCAACGTAACATGTTACGAGTGCAACAAGAAGGGACATTTCATATCAGAGTGCCCCAACCTGAAGGAGAACAAGAAAGCTCAGAAGAAGAAGATACTTCAAGCCACCTGGGACGAATCATCCTTGAAAGAAGAAGAAGAAGCTCCACACTCAAACCTCCTTGCATTGACTGCCTCGGAAGACATCAACTCCGGAACAGAATCAGAACCGGATGAAGACGTCGGCACCGGAAAGCTCTCGATCTCGGAGGACGGATGGACTACGGTAAGAGGTTATCCTGAATCTGAACTTTACGATCTCATTTCATATTTGTCACTCAAGTTGGCGAAAGCCAACATCCGGGTTTAAACCCTCCAACAGGAAGTCAAACTCCTGAAAGAGGATGTCAACTCGAGTTCCTTGACTGAGTGAGGTCAAGAAGGAAACTCGACTCATGTTCAAAAGCTTGAGGAACAGAATTCATCCTTGAAAACTCAAGTCAAGGAACTCAGAGTCACATTGGAACGATTCACTTCGGGTTCCAAGAATCTTGACATGATTCTTGGAAAACAGAAGTCAGTTCTAAATTGATCCGGACTAGGCTATTGAACCAACTCGCGACAATGCTCTTACTATTCCATATTGAACCAACCTAGATCCCGAGTCCAAGCATGGGTCCCAAAGCTAAGTTTAAATAAACAAGCTGGACCAAACCAATAATGGATTCCCAAGGATAAGATTCACATCTTGCCTAACCCTTATCGAGGCTTCAGTCAGGGGGTGCTAATATAAAAACCATTTTTATACTTAGATGATTTTTTTTTAATTTCTTGTTGCTTGTTTATTTCATTTTTTGCAATTTTATTATGCTTAGATTTAGGAATGGTTAGTTAAGGACAAAAGACTTACTTGAAACTTGAACAACATAGTATTAGGTGGAGGTAAGATGATAGTACATTAGGGAATCCTTTCTAAAAAGTCAAGTGGCTAAGGCGTACCCTATTTAGTCTGTTTAGTCCGGTGGAACTAGCCGAAGCTACCTCTCCAAATCCTAAGCTAGTTAGACCAAAATCTCTCAAGAAGTAATTTGAAAATGAACATTCAGTAAAAGGCTTTGTCAAGGAAAGAGTTGTTGATCCAACAAGGCTACAACCAAAGACGGCTCTATGCCTCGCCCAGACTTGGAAGCCGATTATCGAAACTCACTTTTAAATTATTATTTGATAAATTTGAATCTAACACAAGTTTTAATTAAATCATAGATTTAACATTAATTCAAACATAAAAATTAATACATCTCACAAAACAGATAAGGAAACATGTTTTGTCCCTTAGAATTGGGTGAGATGTCTAGGACTTAATAATGTAGTTCGAAATTAAATCTACATTTTCAAAAATTAATTCAACATTTTCAAAATTAATTCTAATTCATATTTTCAAAATTAATTCTACACTTAACATGTTCATCTAATTTTCAAATTCAATTTTAAAATTAATTCAACTCATACTGAAAACCTGTCTCACAAAACCATAAGGTCAACATGCTTGATAATGTTAGATGTGGGTTAGATAGATTAGGTAGTGAAATTCAATTCAATCTATCTTACCTCTACATAAATGGATTCAAATCAAACATACTTTATGTGTAGGAACGTAAAGATTTGGACCAGTGGATGTTGGATAGTGGATGCTCCAGACACATGACTGGGGATAAATTGAAGTTCACCAAAATAAAGTTCAAAAACCTAGGCTTAGTGGCATTTGGCAACAATGCCACACTTAAAGTAATTGGGTCAAGTAACATTGAACTTAACTTTTACTTTATTATTAAAAAGGTGTTATTGGATGAAAACTTTAAGTTTAATTTACTTAGCATTAGCCAACTTGTGATACTGGTTATGTTGTTGCCTTCACCAATTCTGACTGCCTGATTAGAATCTACAAGACTCAGAAGTAACACTTAAAGGGTAGTAGGAAAAATAATGTTTACACAATCAATCTACCCGTAATACCTAAAAGTTTTCTAACTCAATTAGAAGAAACTAATCTTTGGCATAGAAGAATACGTCACAACCAAACTAAATTAATTTCAAAAATAACTCAACTTGGATTGCTTAAAGGTGTACCTAAAATTAGAAACTTTGAAAATACCATCTGTAATTCATGTCAACAAAGTAAACAAACCAAATCAACTCACAAACCAACTCAGTCAGACTTAATCCAAGTCACACTTGAGCTCCTACACATAGACATATTTGATTCACATGGAGCCAAGTCACTAAGCAGGAATCGGTACAGCTTAGTAATCATTGACAATTACTCTAGGTTTACCCGGGTTAGGTTCTTAAAAACTAAAGATGAAACATTTAACTCATCTAACAATTTGTGCAAAATGATAGAAAATCAAAATGACACAAAAATTAAAAGACTTAGGAGTGACCATGGGGGAGAGTTTGAAATCAGAGATTTGAGGAATTTTGTAAAATTAATGGGTACGTCCATGAATTTTCATTTCCTAGAACTCGCCAACAAAATGAAATAGTTGAGAGAAAGAATAGAACCCTTCAGGAAGCCGCTATAACCTGCTCAACGAATATAACCTAACTAATCAATTTTGGGTAGAGGTGGTAAATACAGCCTATTATATACAAAATAGGGTCTTAATTAATAGAAGATACAATAAGACACCCTATGAAATTTATTATCACAGATTACCAAATCTACATTACTTAAGGGTTTTTGGGTGTAACGTACATATTTTGAGCACAAAGGACTACCTAGGTAAATTTCAATCAAAATCAACCCCAGCGACCTTTTTAGCATATTCAATAACAAGTAGAGCATATAGGGTCTACAATAGACAAACCCATAAAATTGAAGAAACCACAAACTTAATATTTGATGAAGAAATTGAAACAAAACCTAAACAATTCAAATCTTGATCAAGAAGATATTCAACCATTAATGGAATCACTAACTGAACTATCAATTGAACCAACTACTGAGGCATCAACTGAACTAATAGCTGAACCAACCCAAGTAGTTGAACTGATCGCTGAACCAAACCTACCAGCCGGACCTGAGGCTGAACCTAGTTCTAGGGGAACAAAGAAACCCAGACTCAATCATCCATCTGACCAAATCTTGGGTGATCCAACTGTTGGGACCGGGTGCATGTTGACATGGATACGAGTTCGTAATTTTAAAATTTAATTACGTGCAGCGGAAGGTTTAGCATAAATAATTTCTCAAATTATTTTAACCACGTATCTAGCATGCAACCTTATGTTGTGGAGACATGATCATACATTTAAAATTTTGCAGAAAGTAAACTAATTTACTTAATACCTCGCGTAACTCGTAGAAAGGGACGAGATCCAACCGTAGCGTCCCTTGGAAGCTCCGCCTCTATTCGCGTCCACGCCAGGTTTTCTTCGGGATGACTTCGCAAAGCCACGAGTTTCATGCCGACAAGAACTACTAGATTCTCCAAAGGCACGACAAGAATACCATGAGAGAGATGAAAAACTAACTACCAAACGAAGAACGGAATCAAGATTCCAGGAGGAAGGAAGGAGTCGCGCCCGCTTCTTCTTCATCTTCGGCTTCTTCTTGGTGGTGGAAGCTCACAGCAAAGGGGGAGGGCTCAAGGGCCGGCGGCACTAGAAGAGGGAGAGGGAGAGAAGGAGAGGGAGAGAGGCTAGGCATGAATCCTTGATCTCTTGGATTGATTTCCAAGCCTTGCCTTGGTACTCTTAATCGCCAAGTCTCCTTTTAACGGAATAAATTTTCATAAGAAATTTATCTTATAAATTTTTTCTATGAATTATTCTGTTATGCCAAGTTTTTATTATAACTTAATTTATAATAAAAACAATCATGTCTCCTTTTATTATGGAAAAAAATTTCTTTATATAAATTTCTTTATCATGGTAAATCAATCCATTATTGATTTTAAAATAAAATAAACCAAACCAAGGTTTATTTTAATTTCCATGAAAGTAAATTTCTTTATATAAATTTCTTTATATAAATTTCTTTATCATGGTAAATCAATCCATTATTGATTTTATAAAATAAAATAAACCAATCCAAGTTTATTTTAATTTCCATGAAAATAAATCTCTTTATATAAATTTCTTTATATAAATTTCTTTATATAAATTTCATTATCCATAATTTTATAAAACAAACCACACGCGGTTTATTTTATAATTTGAACCAAACAATTTGGTTCTCCCCTTTTATTGTGGTCGGCCAAACAAAGAGGGTGGGGACCCTCTTTGGCCGGCCAAACCCAAGCCGAAACCGTACGAATTAAACTCATTTAATTCATCCAATAAGTCTTCAAAAGACTTAGCCATTTTATGCTTCCGATGCGTCTCTGAAAAATTCAGATTCAACTTATCTCTCTTGATCGGAAAATCCAATTTTCAACTCGTTTTAAATCCCTCGGATTACTCATAGTGCTGTGACTAAATAGGCTTTCGATTTATGTTGACCGTCTATAATTAACCAATTATAGAACGATCATGAGTGGCACCTAGTAATACATCATGATCCCCAATTAATCGAAAGATCAACGGTTGACCTCAGAAATAATTCTGAAACCCTTCAGCAGCTTTAATGAATCGTGCCTCATTCCCTTCACCATCTTATACCCACTTGGTTCAGGACACGGTCTATATGTGTCAGTCCCCACTAGGCTGACTACGTCACACCTAGCCCAAGTAATGTCTTTCTCATCCAATGGATTCTAATTACTCTCATGTATCTGAGATATTCATACTCGGATCATGCGATGCTCTAGCTAGAGGCTTCGAGTAACAATCCGATGATAGGCCTTGGGTATACATCTCCTCGCAAGGAGTGGTGAATCCTTTGTAGGCTGTTCAAACATCTTCGGGCACTTCGGCTTTTACCCAACCATCCTGGGTCCACACCTCCTTGGAGATGCTTGCTTAAGATGCCAAAGTATAAGTCTTCATGACCAAGATGACTTGAACACCGCAAGTCAAAGGAACATCGCACTTAAGCTGCAGTAAGAACTTCATTGACATATCTATATGTAGATTACCATATGAAGTTTTATAGCTAGTCACTCCAATGAACTAGTTCCCTTAACTAGCATTCATGTTTATCTCCGGACATCCCAATGTCACCAGCCAGTGAGAATCAGCTGATTAGAGAATAACCCATGCTAGTCTCAACAGAATTTATAGTGTCCATATTTATCAATTCATCATCTAGGGACAATTTAAATACTTCACAATTGCACATGTAGAGATAATCACTAGTTATGAATTCATCACAAATTCTCTCATGCTGTGAATTGTATTGCGGACATTCAGTAAATGAGTTTAAGATCTCAATCAAATACACGAACGTGTATAGTCAAATAGTGAATATTCATTTATTAAAGTAAATGATTACAATCATAAGGCGATTGCCTTAGGACACTTCTCTCATATTACTAACAAACTCCCACTTGGCCTAATGCCAATCGCTATGATATCCAATACCACAGCCTCTAACATGATCCTCAAACTTGCTTTGAGACAAGGCCTTAGTTAAAGGATCCGCTAAATTCCTTTCAGTGGGAATTTTCTCAATTTGTATATCATTCCTACTTATAATCTCTCTGATCAGATGATAGCGGCGAAGCACATGTTAGGATCATTGATGAGACCTTGGTTCCTTTGCTTGTGCAATAGCTCCATGTAACGACCCGCCTTCTGGTACTAAGCTTCAAGGTGGATCCCTACTAACTAACTGACTAATTGACTAATTAATGATTTCTAAAAATACTAAACCAACTGGGAGAATTTTGAAAATTCTTATTTCGCTATTTACTGAACTAACAATTCATAAACATGTTGAAAGTACTAACTAGCCTAAAATAAAACAAAACTTTAATCTTATAAGCTTGGTAGGAATCTCAACAACGATATGTAAAAGCATAAACATAAACATGCCAAGTTTATATCAACTTCTTATTGAAACCATTCATTATTCATATCTAAGGGCATTCTTAGCTACTACATGTCATTCTATATGGTGCATATATCTTAAAACAAGCATACCCTATGTATTTAGCATGTAAATCGACAGTATCAAGTTCTTATCTCTAAAGCTTAAGCATGGATCTAAATTACCATATTACAAGTAGTAACTTATATCATTCAACATTCGCTAAGCAAGTATTAACACAGGTAATTAAACTACCTTAATATACTAGGCACCACAAATAACGAGTCTAAACAAGTTAATACATGTTCTCATAATATATCGCGAAATAACTAAAGAAGCATAAACAAGAAAACTAAAGAAGCATACTAGGCACCACGAATACCAGTCTAATTAAGTTCATACATGGTTCACATCATATATTGCGGAATAACTAAAGAAGCATAATAAAGACTATTTCTATGCTTTGCAAGTTCCGAAGACTTTTATTCCAACTCCACCATCACACACACTTTACATCAAGCCCGCCGCCTCCGCTACTAGTGCTTTCCTTTACCTGTATTTGCAGTATAAGGAAATGCAAACTAATAAGCATAAAGCTTAGTAAGTACCATCTAGCCTCAGAAAACTATAAAATCTCGGATTATGCTTTTCAAAACATGCTATGCAAATACACGCTCATGTTCATAAACAATCATGTTATGCTCATGCTAAAATACATGTCATAAAATGTCATGGCAAATAACTGAGACATGACACATACTAAACTAAAACTGAAAAGTAAGCTATAGCATGACATATATATATCTGAACTGAAACTGAAACTAACTAACATAAAACTAATTATTAAATTCACCACATGCTAATATGAATTTCTAAAAACTAAATACATATAGTAGGTGAAAGTAATAATCAACTGCTGTAGGCCCGGCAATGTACCAACTGTGCGCGTATCCCTAATAAACTCGAGGTAGCAAATCCCGAATCCATTAGGGTTCTACTAGGTTATCTAAACCTAGGGGCAACTAGGAGCCCATCCCATACTAGGTTATCTAAACCTAGAGGCAACTTGGAGCCTATCCCTAGACCGAAGTCCGGTACAATGCCAACTGAAAATAAAATAGTCTTTTATACTTTTCTTTCCTTTTCTGATTCTTGCTTTTACTAGGTTATCTAAACCTAGGGGCAACTAGGAGCCCATCCCGTTCGACCTTGGTCCCCATCATAAACTGGAGCAAGAATTTCTATTCTTTAATGCTTTCTATAGCATTAACTGAACGGAACATTTTAACAAACACCTAATGTGCGTGCTTGTTCATAATTTACGATTTCTAATCGTAAGGCATAAATACAAGGAAATAAAGCATGTGGAAAATCATTCGAAACTACTTATACTGCAGGTGAGGGATACTTACATCCTGCGCTAGGTTTTCCTTACGAATAAAATCTGAAATTCCCGAGGGAACGTCGAATTTCAACGTTCTTCTTGCTCCTTGACGTTCTCCTCGCGTCTACGAGAGTTCTCGTAGAGAATAGGGCCTCTTGAGACCTTCCCTTGGCTTCTCCTTTGTCTTGGGCGAGAGAGAGGGCGAGAGGAAGAAAAAAATTGCGAGAGGGAGAGAGGGAGTCGGCGGTGAGAGGATGTGAGGGAAAGAATGAATAAAAAAAACCCTAAGTTTCCCTTTTATACTTATGGAAAAAATTTAACTAATTATACCTTATCTATTGTTTCCGCTAATCTATTTCATCAAAAGCAGACCATCGCAGTTGGTCCGCCCATTCTCCTCTCTAGCTTAGGTCTAGGGATCAAATCCCCTTTAAGCGTTTTTTCCTTTTTATCCCTTTTTGCCATTTTCGTTTATGGAAAAATTCTATAAAAATATCCATAAATTCGGAATAAATTCTAAGATATTTCTAAAATTAGTTTCGAGAATTTTCGGACGTTACACTCCATTGTTGTCGCAATAAACCGGTATTGCTTCATCAATGGTTGGAACCACACCAAGTTCTGAGATAAACTTCATGATCCAGACTGCTTCCTTTGCTACTTCCGAAGCTGCAATATATTCCGCTTCCGTGGTAGAATCCGCTACGGTGTCTTGTTTGGAACTCTTCCAACTTATTGCGCCTCCATTAAAAGTAAATACGTATCCAGACTGAGATTTGGAGTCATCCTTATCTGTCTGGAAACTGGCATCTGTATACCCACGTATTACCATATCTCCTTCTCCATATATTAGGAACACATCCTTAGTTCTTCTTAAGTACTTAAGGATTGTCTTGACAGCCGCCCAATGATCCATTCCTGGATCAGACTGGTATCTGCTTGTGACGCTCAGAGCATACGATACATCGGGCCTAGTACATAACATAGCGTACATGATAGATCCTATCGCGGATGCATAAGGAATCTTATTCATGCAAATCCTCTTGTCTTCTGTGCGCGGACACATAGACTTCGAAAGTTTGATCCCATGCTTGATGGGAAGGTAACCTTTCTTGGATTTCGACATGCTAAACCTTTTTAGCACTCGGTCTATATATGTAGACTGCGAAAAACCAAGCAACCATTTTGATCTATCTCTATAGATTCTAATCCCAAGGATATAGGTTGCTTCTCTCAGGTCTTTCATGTAGAATGTTTTGGACAACCAAATTTTAACCGACTGTAAAACTGATATATTGTTTCCTATAAGTAATATGTCATCAACATATAATACTAGGAATACGACTGCACTCCCACTAACCTTCTTGTACACACAAGGTTCGTCAGGATTTTGTGAGAAATCAAACTCTTTGATTGTCTCTTCAAAACGGATGTTCCAGCTCCTGGATGCTTGCTTCAGTCCATATATGGATCGTTGAAGCTTGCATATTTTGGTTTTATCAACCGATGTGAAACCTTCAGGTTGTATCATGTATACATCCTCAAGCAGGTTTCCATTAAGGAAAGTTATTTTCACATCTATTTGCCATATCTCATAATCATAATGAGCTGCTATGGCCAGGAGCATCCGAATGGATTTAAGCATAGCTACTGGCGAATAGGTTTCGTCATAATCAATTCCTTGTTTCTGACGATATCCTTTTGCCACTAATCTAGCCTTAAAGGTAACAACATTACCTTCCATGTCGGTTTTCTTCTTGAAAACCCACTTGCACCCTATGGGCTTAATCCCTTCAGGTGGGTTAACCAAGTCCCATACTTGATTTTCGTACATGGAATCCATTTCCGACTTCATGGCTTCAAGCCATTTGTCCCTTTCTTAACTTTTCAGAACATCTTCATAACTGATAGGTTCATCATCGCTTATGAGTAACACGTCGTTCGATTCACTTATGAGAAATCCGTATCTCTCTGGAATATTGCGTGTCCTATCAGACCTACGAAGAGGTGGTGTTGTTTTAGGTTCAACTGATAGCTCATCTTTATGAGTTGTTGGTTGTGGGTCTAGACTAGGTGTCTCTGTAATGTCTATTGGAGTTTCTTGAACTTCATCAAGTTCAATGTCACTCTCACTGATTTCTTGTAAAAGAAATTCTTTTTCCAGAAACACAGCATGCCTTGAATCAAACACCTTTTGTTCCAAGGGATGATAGAATTGGTAACCCTTCGTTTTCTTAGGGTATCCAATAAATAGACATTTATCAAACTTAGCATCCAATTTGTCTGATACAGTTCGCTTCACATAAGCAGGACAACCCCATATTTTAAGGTGAGTTAAATGAGGTTTCTTACTATTCCACGTCTCATATGGAGTAGTAGAGACTACCTTGGTCGGGACTTTGTTTAGCAAGTAAACAACTGTCTTAAGTGCATAGCCCCAAAAGGATTTTGGAAGAGTTGCATGGTTCATCATAGATCTAACCATGTCCATCAAGGTTCGGTTACGCCTCTCAGATACACCATTATGCTATGGTGTATACGGCGGAGTCCATTGAGACAATATCCCATTGTCCCTAAGATAATCTTGAAACTCTTGACTTAAGTATTCACCACCCCGATCGGATCGAAGTATCTTAATACTTTTGTCAAGCTGTTTCTCTACTTCATTTCTGAACTCTTTGAATTTCTCAAAAGCTTCAAATTTGTGTTTCATCAAGAACACATACCCGAATCGTGAGTGATCATCGATAAAGGTAATAAAGTAGCTATAGCCTACTTGTGCAAGAGTTGACATTGGTCCACATACATCAGTATGTATTAGACCAAGCAATTCTCCCACTGGTTTATCTTTTTCGGAAAAGGGTAATTTGGCCATCTTGCCTTTTAAGCATGATTCGCATGTATCAAATGAACCGGGTTCAAATGATTCCAGAATTCCACATCAGTGTAATTTGGTTATGCGTTTCTTACTTATATGGCCAAGACGACAATGCCACGTGTAGGAGTCTATTTGATTATCTATTCGAGCACGTTTGTTGCTAACTTCAATATTGAAAATGTCACCGGATAAATCTAACGTGTAGATACCATTGAATAATGTTCTGGTCCCATAAAGAACACCATTAAAAGTTATGTAACAACAATTGTTACTAAAAGTTAAATGGTAACCCTTTTCATTCAAGCATGAAATAGATACAATGCTCTTTATTAACGAAGGAACAAAATAACAATTATCCAATTCTAAGACAAGTCCAGTAGGGAGCTTTAGCAAATATGTTCCTATGGAAATAGCAGCAATCTTTGCTCCATTTCTAACTCGCAAATTCGCTTCTCCCTTGACGAGTCTTCTTCTATTCCTTATCCCCTGTATGACATTACATATATGTGAGCTACACCCAGTATCAAGTACCCAGGTGTACGAGGAAATAGAGTGACATTAAATAACGAAGATGCCTGAAGAGGATGGGGCATCGGATGCCTTCTTCTTCAAGGACTCAAGATAAACCTTGCAGTTTCTTCGCCAGTGTCCCTCCTTGCCACAATGATGGCAAGTGCCTTTTGGTGGCTTTTCAATCCTTTTGTCCTTAGTTAACTTATTGGTGTCCAAAATGGAACGCAAATTCAAAGAAGACATGATCGAGTGATTATCCTAGAAATACAAATTGAGCTTATGTGAGAAGAATGATAAAGAATGCATCAACATACATTAATTAAATCCTATTTATTTTTCGAATTGAATAACCCTTTTTATCAATTCGGGAGATCGTAGTAACATCTCCAAATAGGTTGATATCCAACCATAGATAAGAACAACCATGGCTGTGGCCATCAAGTTATTCTTGGCTATGAAGGTAGGTAATTATACCGATTACATATCACATATATGTAACTATCACTTTATGCTATCAACTAATTGAATGTTTGCATAAATCATTGGGTTGTTAACTCATTAACAAGTATGCAACATTATACATAGCACCCAACTGCACCTCTCTTTACATCGACCTTGGCTGTGGCACAACAAATTGATGCTCCAAGCTTAAGGCTGACCCATTAATCAAGAAATAGTTTTAATATGGTTGGAGTTCATTCAACCGTTTAGTCAGGCTTGGATGTGTCCAACAACCAAAACTAAGGATTGACCTCTGACTCCAACTATATTAATCATAAACTAATTCCATGGTTTGAACATGTTGAGGTTCAAGCCGGGCATGGATGTGTCCATCAACCCAAACGAGAAACAAAACTCTGGTTCTAACCATATTAATGGAAGGTGTTGGCCTTAATATTTTGTAAGGGGTTTTGGGTCTCATCCTTTCTTTTCTAAGCACATACATGACATATAATTATGTCATGTACTAACGATTTCCTTAATAAAGTATGTATGTGACTTAATTTATCAAGTCTCATTAATTGAATTAGGAACCGAATTTCCTAATTCTAATTTCATACTTTATTCAAGGAATTGTTTTGGGAAACAATTTCCTAAATTGTCATTATCAATTTCGGAAATAATATGTTTAAGACTTTGATATCTCTAAATCAAATCTTATTAAATTAAGAGACAGATTCCCTTAATTCAACCACATATTATTTTCATGAAAATCTTATTTAAGAAAACTCTGTAGGAAATCATTTTCCTAATTAATTTTGGAGACAACAATATGTAAGAGCATCACCTCTTAAATCAAATAAGGAAATTATCGTTTGAGAATCACCTCAAAATTTCCAAGATTTGATTACATATTTTATTTATGGATTTATTAATTTCAACAAATTATTTTCTTTGGGTGGCTCCCCGAGGCTCAGATACCCAAAAAAAAGGAATTTGTTGTAAATCTAATTTGGTCCGCTCCCCGAGGCGTAACCAAATTAAACATGACAATTTTATTCAAAATAGGAAATTAAATTACAACAACTAACTTTAAATTGGACGACTCCCCGAGGCTCAATCCAAAATAACGAATTTTGTTAATAATTTAAAACTAATTCGAATTTAATTGTCAATTAATAATCCATAAATTTGTCTAGTCTTTCTTGAAAGAAAGTGCCCAAAATTGCGAGATTTCATAATAGGTTTTCAGAATAATTGAAAGTTTCTGGTACAAAGAAAACTTACATATTTCCAAAATTGGAAATTTCCAAAATTAGAAAGTTTCCAAAAATGGGAAGTTTTCACAATTATCATAAAATTTCAGAAACTAGGATATTTCAAATGTTTACGAAATTTCATTAGGAATTCCAAACTTTGAAATTCCTAAATCTAAAATTTATAATAATTGGAAAGTTTCCATAATTGGAAAATTTTCCAAAATTGAGATCATGACAAAGTTTTCCGCAAAATAATTATATGATTATGTCGAACACTATCCGGCTCTGATACCACTGTTGGGACCGGGTGCATGTTGACATGGATACGGGTTCATAATTTTAAAATTTAATTACGTGCAGCGGAAGGTTTAGCATAAATAATTTCTCAAATTATTTTAACCACGTATCTAGCATGCAACCTTATGTTGTGGAGACATGATCATACATTTAAAATTTTGCAGAAAGTAAACTAATTTACTTAATACCTCGCGTAACTCATAGAAAGGGACGAGATCCAACCGTAGCGTCCCTTGGAAGCTCCGCCTCTATTCGCGTCCACGCCGGGTTTTTTTCGGGATGACTTCGCAAAGCCACGAGTTTCGTGCTGACAAGAACTACTAGATTCTCCAAAGGCACGACAAGAATACCATGAGAGAGATGAAAAACTAACCACCAAACGAAGAACGGAATCAAGATTCCGGGAGGAAGGAAGGAGTCGCGCCTGCTTCTTCTTCTTCTTCGGCTTCTTCTTGGTGGTGGAAGCTCACAGCAAAGGGGGAGGGCTCTAGGGTCGGCGGCACTAGAAGAGGGAGAGGGAGAGAAGGAGAGGGAGAGAGGCTAGGCAAGAATCCTTGATCTCTTGGATTGATTTCCAAGCCTTGCCTTGGTACCTTTATATAGTAGCCTCTTAATCGCCAAGTCTCCTTTTAACGGAATAAATTTTCATAAGAAATTTATCTTATAAATTTTTTCTATGATTTATTCCGTTATACCAAGTTTTTATTATAACTTAATTTATAATAAAAACAACCATGTCTCCCCTTTTATTATGGAAAGAAATTTCTTTATATAAATTTCTTTATCATGGTAAATCAATCCATTATTGATTTTAAAATAAAATAAACCAATCCAAGGTTTATTTTAATTTCATTGAAAATAAATCTCTTTATATAAATTTCTTTATATAAATTTCTTTATCATGGTAAATCAATCCATTATTGATTTTATAAAATAAAATAAACCAATCCAAGGTTTATTTTAATTTCCATGAAAATAAATCTCTTTATATAAATTTCTTTATATAAATTCTTTTATATAAATTTCTTTATCCATAATTTTATAAAACAAACCACACGCGGTTTATTTTATAATTTGAACCAAACAATTTGGTTCTCCCCTTTTATTGTGGCCGGCCAAACAAAGAGGGTGGGGACCCTCTTTGGCCGGCCAAACCCAAGCCGAAACCGTACGAATTAAACTCATTTAATTCATCCAATAAGTCTTCAAAAGACTTAGCCATTTTATTCTTCCGATGCGTCTCTGAAAAATTCAGATTCGACTTATCTCTCTTGATCGGAAAATCCAATTTTCAACTCATTTTAAATCCCTCGGATTACTCATAGTGCGTGTGACTAAATAGGCTTTTGATTTATGTTGGTCGTCTATAATTAACCAATTATAGAACGATCATGAGTGGCACCTAGTAGTACATCATGATCCCCAATTAATCGAAAGATCAACGGTTGACCTCAGAAATAATTCTGAAACCCTTCAGCAGCTTTAATGAATCGTGCCTCATTCCCTTGACTATCTTATACCCACTTGGTTCAGGACACGGTCTATATGTGTCAGTTCCCACTAGGCTGACTACGTCACACCTAGTCCAAGTAATGTCTTTCTCATCCAATGGGTTCTAATTACTCTCATGTATCTGAGATATTCATACTCGGAACATGCGATGCTCTGGCCAGAGGCTTCGAGTAACAATCCGACGATAGGCCTTGGGTATACATCTCCTCGCAAGGAGTGGTGAATCTTTTGTAGGCTGTTCAAATATCTTCGGGCACTTCGGCTTTTACCCAACCATCCTGGGTCCACACCTCCTTGGAGATGCTTGCTTAAGATGCCAAAGTATAAGTCTACATGACCAAGATGACTTGAACACCGCAAGTCAAAGGAACATCGCATTTAAGCTGCAGTAAGAACTTCATTGACATATCTATATGTAGATTACCATATGAAGTTTTACAGCTATTCACTCCAATGAACTAGTTCCCTTAACTAGTATTTATGTTTATCTCCGGACATCCCAATGTCACCAGCCAGTGAGAATCAACTGATTAGAGAATAACCCATGCTAGTCTCAACAGAATTGATAGTGTCCGTATTTGTCAATTCATCGACTAGGGACAATTTCAATACTTCACAATTGCACATGTAGAGATAATCACTAGTTGTGAATTCATCACAAATTCTCTCATGCTGTGAATTGTATTGCGAACATTCAGTAAATGAGTTTAAGATCTCAATCAAATACACGAACGTGTATACTCAAATAGTGAATATTCATTTATTAAAGTAAATGATTACAATCATAAGGCGATTGTCTTAGGACACTTCTCTCATTTTACTAACACCAACCTTAGGAGTCAAAACAAGGTCCTCTTACAGAAATCTTAGTCAAATTGCTCTAATTTCAAAGATAGAACCTAAGACTATAGAAGAAGCCCTACTTGACCCAGATTGGATCATAGCAATGCAAGAAGAACTAGCCTAATTTGAGAGAAACCAAGTCTGGGAGTTAGTACCTAAACCTGAAGCTAAGTCAATCATAGATACTAAGTGGGTATTTAGAAACAAGCTAAATGACTAAGGGGAGATTGTGAGAAACAAAGCCCGCTTAGTAGCTAAAGGGTTTAGTCATGTCGAAGGGTTAGATTATGATGAAACCTATGCCCCCGTAGCTAGACTTGAATCAATTAGGATGTTACTAGCTTTTGCATCCCATAAAGGTTTTAAACTCTACCAAATGGATGTCAAGTCTGCCTTTCTTAATGGGTTCATAAAAGAGGAAATATATGTAGGGCAACCCCCAAGTTTATACTGGGTTGACAATCCTGGGTATGTGTTCAAACTTAGGAAAGAGGACATTGACAATCCTGGGTATGTGTTCAAACTTAGGAAAGACCTTTATAGGTTAAAACAAGCACCTAGTTTAGGGTTCTCCTGGCATCATAAACACAAAACATAGTGGAAACAAGATCCCTCGAGCAATCCATGCGAAAGAAAACTCGTACAAAGTTCATCTATATAATAGATCTATCTAAAGTGTATACCTTTGGAGTGTGCCCTTTCGTTTATCCCGCTCGTCCAAGGTATGCCGGATCTCTTGCACGTTCAAGCGCCCGTGCCTCTATGCGTATCCACACGGACACGATCTCTCAACTTCGGGAAGAACTACCTTAGTTGTGCTAGCAACTTCAGGTAGTTCGCGGAAGCACCAAGAACCCCAAAGAAAGGGTTTTGGCCAAGACGGAGAAGAGAAGGAAGAGAGGAAAGGAAAGATGACACACCCCCATCCAAATGACATGTCCCCCTTTTATACTAATCCCATGAATATAAAGAGGTTTTTGTCCCTTTAGCTTCTCTTTCATTTAAGCCAATAAAGAGCACATCTTCTCATGTGACTCTTCAACTTCTCTTCATTCAATGAAGAGAGACTTTTCCCTTCTCCTTTATTATTAATTCATTAAACACTTTAATGAATTAATATCTCATGAGTTCTCGACCAGGGCTACCAAGCAACCCGACCAGGGCTCCCGACCAAGTCTCCCGAGATCCCAACCCGAGCTCCCGACCACGTCTCCCGAGCTCCTGACCCGGGCTCCCGACCAAGTCTCCCATGCTCCTGACCTGAGCTCGCGACCAGGTATCCCGAACTCCCGAAGCATTGTGTCCTTAGTGTGTGACCTAATAGGTTCTTGTCACGTTGGAAATGTGCCTAAACTGCTTTAGACAGATAAGCGATGAGCGGCATCTAGCAATGCATCATTGCTACCAAAGTAACAAGAAAAGTAGAGATCCGGCTTAACCTCCGTGACTATGAACATGTATGACCTTGTCCTTCTATCCTCGATATCTAGAATGACCAATGAGTCAAAGACCATGTCATCCTCGATCAATATTTGTGTTTCTTGATCCTCGAGTATACTCACTCAAACAAATGAGCTCAATATCTCATACTGACTCATTTGAGCCCACAGATATCACTCTCGTCATATGGGAGGGATAGATCCCATCTACATCACTCACATCCCTCTACATAATTTATTATATACCCAGTGATCGCCTTTATAGTCGACCCTGTTGCGGGTGACGTTTGACGATACCAAAGTACATAACTCCTTATGTTGGGAACCGTAGTGACTTTAGGTCTAAGGACTATTCATACTAATAGTTTAATGAGATAGTTTATGACACTCATATGACAATCTATGAAACTTTCTCATGGCGGGTCAATTCAGTACACATTCCCTAATGTATACCCATGTGTCAACTCGATATCACATATCCATGACTTGTGAGCTCAAGTCCTCAATTGACCTCATCCTAGTCTCCATCCATTAATATTGTCCTTGATTATTAATACTTGACTAGGAATGGTTTAGTGTAGTATTCTCTATATTATCTCACTATCAATTCAATCCAATCGATATAATGTAGATAAGAACCTACTACTCAAGGACATTATTATACTTAGTTATTTGGCATAAGTATAAAGTAAGTATAATAACCAAATATGCCTTTATTAATGATAGAATATGATACAAAAAGTCCCTAGTTAATTATCATATAATTGGCTCTAGGGCTCCTACTAACACCTAGGGCCTGGTACGAAAGACTATCGACCTACTTGATTTCTAAGGAATTTAACCAAGGCCAAATTGACTCAACATTATTTGTTAAAACCTTAGAAAAAGACATATATATAGCTCAAATATACATAGATGATATAATATTTGGGTCAACAAATTCTAACTTTTTAAAGGAATTTGTCAAAATTATGGAGAGTGAGTTTGAAATGAGTTTGGTAGGTGACCTAAAATATTTCTTAGTTCTCCAAATAAAACAAACCAGGCATGGTAACTATGTTCATCAATCCAAATATGCAAGGGAATTAATTAAAAAATTCAAAATGGAAAACTCTAAAAGCTTAAGTACTCCCATGGCCACAAATGTCAAAATAGACAATGACCCTGAAAGTAAACCAGTTTGTTGGTGCCGGAAGCACCAAAGTCAAACTAGTATTTTGATAATAGCAAAGGGTTCAGAAGTTAAGGATTTATTGTGATCTAATAATACTACTCAAGTGTGCAGGAAAAGTCCTAGGTACAATAGGCACGAAGTCCTGGTTCTAAGAAATGGGCAATAAGTCCTGGCCGCAGGCTGGGCACCTAAGTCCTGACATAAGGTTGGGCAATAAGTCCTGGTCGTGGACTGGGCACCGATGACCTGGTGGATGAAGCTGGGCAATAAGTCATGGTCGTGGACTGGACACCGAAGACCTGGTGAGTGAAGCTGGGCAATAAGTCCTTGTCGCAGACTGGGCACGAAGACCTGATCCGGGGGATTGGGTAAAAGTCCAACCGGAGGAGTCGGTTGGCAAAATGGTAAACTCTCCTGAGAGGAGTAGGTGAGGACGCGTTCCCCGTAGGAGGGAACATCATGCGTCGGTTCGACCTAGGGTTGCATTTCGGAAGCCCAATGTCAGAACCAAGATAGCTCAGGCTGTTAAACTATGCTTAACTTATATCATTTATATGTTATTTATGTTTTGGAACTAACCCTGGTTGCAGGAACAAAGGGATGGATGTTTCTATTCCCAGGCGCCTAAATGAGGTCAGGTACCTATTTGATCAGGCACCTGTGTTGATACAGGTGCCCCAGACAAGGGTGTTTCTATGCGCAATCAAAGCAAGCCTCCAGAACAGCACTCTGGCACCCCAGTTGAAGGGATAAGCTCTGGCCAAGTCTGCGGATTGAGGTTCGCGCAGAATGGGCCACGTGTCACGCGTCCCCTTCAACACAGGCACCCCATCATCGACTATATAAAGGGGTTCACCCCCTTAGCTTCAGATACAACTTCTTTCTACGAATTCTTTCAAGTGCTCTACTCTAAACGCTCCGTGCTCAAGACTTAAGTGCCAACGACCATCCGCGGCTCCGACATTCAATTTTCTCAAGTGGTCAATATAACCTTTATATTAAAGTGTTGTATTTTAATTCTATATTCGAACTTCAAATTGTAATAATTTTACGCAATATAGAATTATCCATCGTAAACAATCAAGGACCGTGGGCCTTGGAGTAGGAGCTGACTGCTACTCCGAACCAAGTAAAAACAACCGTGTTAACATTGATTTATTTTTCCACTGTGTAAATTACTCTAAGTTTTCCGAAAATTTGTCTATCGATATTCACCCCCCTCCCCCCTCATCATTCTAACCGATCCCACAAGTGGTATCAGAGCGGATGGCTCAAATCTGGTGCAACCAATAGTTGACCATTTTTTTTGGATTTTTTTAATTTTAAATTTTTGTTCGTTCGTATTTTTTTCTCGTTAATCGAGACTGGTACATCACCACTCGATTTTTTTTTCTTATTACTTTTTTTTGCCGCACTACTAATCCAAGACAAGTCTTGGGACGAGTTTTTTTGTAAATTTTTTCAGTTTAATTAAATGGTCATGCAAGAGGGATACAGCACCGCCAGACCACCTCTCTTCAGCGGAGAAGATTTCTCCTACTGGAAGAGTAGGATGGAGGTCCACCTGAAAACTCAGGTGGACATGTGGATCATCATCCAGTCTGGACTGGAGATACCTAAAAATGCACAAGGCATGGTGAAGCACTACACTGAGTGGGACGGTCCACTAAAGAAGAAGATCGAGGCTGACGCTAAAGCTACACAAACACTACAATGCGACCTGACGAAAGAGGAGCTGAACTGTGTCGGACCCTTCAGCAGTGCGAAGGAAATCTGGAACAAGCTGATTGAACTACACGAGGGTATGTCTAATACGCGGATCAGCAAAAGGGATCTGTTACTCAATAGACTCTACACGATAAAGATGCACGACGGCGAAACTGTAGCACAGCTCCACACAAGGATCCAGGAGCTGATGAACAGGCTGCACACCATAGGTCACAAGGTTGAAAATCGTGACCTAATAAGGTATACCTTAAACTCATTCCCGAGAAACACACTGTGGGCATCTATGGTGGATGCCTACAAGATTTCCTAGAATCTTTCTGAAATAAAATTAGATCAATTATTTTCTGAGTTAGAATTACTTGAATAAACTAATACTGCATTGGTCGAGATGAGTATTGCGTTTGTTGTAGGTAAAACTCAAGGAAGAACTCAGAAGAAGATGCCTCAACCAGTACCCGAGTCCGACTCAGACTCGGAATCAGACGATGAGGAAGGGGATCGTCCAAAACTGGTCCGGCTAGCACACAACTACTACAAGGAGCTCAAAAACTAATCGAACAAGAAGAAGTCAAGCAGGAAGAAGGAAGATCCATCTGAACCCTCGACGAGCCAAATGACCGAAGGTAACATAACCTGCTACGAATGCAACAAGAAGGGACATTTCCGATCAGAGTGCCCCAACCTAAAGGAGAACAAGAAGGCTCGAAAGAAGAAGGCTCTTTAAGCCACTTGGGACGAGTCATCCTCCGAAGAAGAAGAAGAAGCTCCGCACTCGAATCTCCTCGCTTTGACCACCTCGGAAAACATCGACTCCGTAACGGAATCAGAACTGGACGAGGACGTCAGCACCGAAAAACTCTCAATCTCGGAGGACAGACAAATCATGGTAAGAGGTTATCCAGAATCTGAACTGTATCATTTAATTTCTTACTTGTCACGAAAATTGGCAAAAGCCAACATCCGAGTTGAAACCCTCCGAAAGGAAGTCAAACTCCTGAAGGAGGAAGTCAACTCAAGTTCCTTGACCCAACCAGTTCAAGAAGGAAACTCAACTTAAGTTCAAAACCTTGAGGAAGAGAATTCCTTCTTGAAAACTCAAGTCAAGGAACTCAGAGTTGACTTAGAACGATTCACTTCGGGTTCCAAGAATCTTAACATGATTCTTGGAAAACAGAAGTCTGTTCTAAATCGATCCGGACTAGGCTATTGAACCAAATCGCGACAACAGTCTTACTATTCCGTATTGAACCAACCTAGAACCCAAGTCCAAGCATGGGTCCCAAAAATATGTTTGAATAAACAAGTTGGACCAAACCAATACTGGATCCCCAAGGACAAGATTCATATCTTGCCTAACCCTTATCGAGGTTTCAGTCCAGGGGGAGCCAATATAAAAACTATATTTATAATTAGATGATTTTTTTTCTTGCTTGTTGCTTGTTTATTTTTCCAATCTCCTTATTATGCTTAGATTTAGGGATGGTTAGTTTAAGGACAAAAGATTTACTTAAAATTTGAACAACATAGTATTAGGTGGAGGTGAGATGATAGTACGTTAGGGAAGTCATTCTAATAAGGTCAAGTAAGGTAAGACGTACCCTACTTGGTCTGTTTAGTTTGGTGGAACTAGCCGAAGCTACCGATCCAAAACCTAAGCTAGTTAGACCAAAATTTTTCAAGAAGTAATTTGAAAATGATCTTTCAGTAAAAGGCTTTGTCAAGGAAAGGGTTGTAGCTCCAATAAGACTACGGCTAAAGAAGGCCTCTGTGCCTCTCCAAGACCTGGAAGCCAATTATCGAAACTCAAATTCAATTTACTATTTGATAAATTTGAATCTAATACAAATTTTAATTAAATCCTAGATTCANGCTCCAGACACATGACTGGGGATAAATTGAAGTTCACCAAATCAAGTTTAAAAAACCTAGGCTCAGTAGCATTTGGCAACAATGCTACACTTAAAGTAATTGGGTCAGGTAACATTGAACTTAACTCAGATTTCATCATTAAGAAGGTATTATTGGTTGAAAATTTCAAATTCAATTTGCTTAGCATTAGCCAACTCTGTGATACTGGTTATGTTGTTACCTTCACCAACTCTGACTGCCTTATTAGAAATCTACAAGACTCAGAGATAACACTTAAGGGTAGTAGGAAAAACAATGTTTACACTATTAATCTACCCGTAGTACCCAAATATTTTCTGACTCAATTAGAAGAAACTAACCTTTGGCATAGGAGACTAGGCCACTCATACCAAACTAATTTCAAAAATAACTCAACTTGGATTAATTAAAGGTGTACCTAAAATTAAGAACTTTGACAATACAATCTGTAATTCATGTCAACAAGGCAAACAAACCAAGTCAACTCATAAACCAACCCAATCAGACTTAACCCAAACCACACTTGAGCTCCTACACCTTGACCTATTTGATTCACATGGAGCCAAGTCACTAAGCGGGAATCGGTACTGCTTAGTAATCATCGACGATTATTCTAGATTTACCTGGGTTAGGTTCTTAAAAACTAAGGATGAAACCTTTAACTCATTTAATAACTTATGCAAAATGATTGAAAATCAAAATGTTACAAAAATTAAAAGACTTAGGAGTGATCATGGGGGAGAATTTGAAAATCAAAAATTTGAGGAATTTTGTAAAATTAATGGGTATGTCCATGAGTTTTCATGTCCTAGAACTCCCCAACAAAATGGGATAGTTGAGAGAAAGAATAGAACCCTTCAGGAAGCCGCTAGGACCATGCTCAATGAATATAACCTAACCAATCAATTTTGGGCAGAAGCGGTAAATACAGTGTGTTACATTCAAAATAGGGTCTTAATTAATAGAAGACACAATAAGACACCCTATGAACTTTATTATCATAGAATACCTAATTTACATTATTTAAGGGTTTTTGGGTGCAAAGTCCATATATTGAATACTAAGGACTACCTAGGTAAGTTCCAATCAAAATCAACCCCAGGGACTTTCTTAGGATATTCAACAACTAGTAGAGCCTATAGGGTTTACAACAGACAAACACATAAAATTGAGGAAACTACCAACTTAATCTTTGACGAAGAAGTTGAACCAAAATCTGACAATCAAAATCTAAACAAGTCAAATCTTGATCAAGAAGATAATGAACTATCAATTGAACATTAATTGAACCATTAAATGAACTATCAATTGAACCAACTACTGAGGTATCAACTGAACCAATAACTGAACCTACCCAAGTAGTTGAACCAAACACTGAACCAAACCATCCAGCGACCTGAGGCTGAACCTAGTTCTAGAAGAACAAAGAAACCCAGACTCAATCATCCATCTGACCAAATCATGGGTGATCCAACCTTAGGAGTCAGAACTAGGTCTTCTTATAGAAATCTTAGTCAGATCGCACTTATTTCAAAAATTGAACCTAAGACTATAGAAGAAGCCCTACCTGACCCAGATTGGATCATAGCAATGCAAGAAGAACTAGCCCAATTTGAGAGAAACCAAGTCTGGGAATTAGTACCTAAACCTGAGGGAAAATCAATTATAGACACTAAGTGGGTTTTTAGAAACAAACTAAATGATCAAGGGGAAATTGTGAGAAACAAAGCCCGCTTAGTAGCTAAAGGGTTTAGTCAAGTCGAAGGGTTAGATTATGATGAAACCTATGCCCCAGTAGCCAGACTTGAATCAATTAGAATGTTATTAGCTTTTGCAGCCCATAGAGGGTTTAAACTATACCAAATGGATGTCAAGTCTGCCTTTCTTAATGGGTTCATAAAAGAAGAAGTATATGTAGGGCAACCCCCAGGATTTGAGGACCTAGACAAACCCGAATATGTATTCAAACTTAGGAAAGCTCTTTATGGGTTGAAACAAGCACCTAGGGCATGGTACGAAAGATTATCAACCTATTTAATTTCTAAGGAATTTAACCAAGGTCAAATTGACTCCACATTATTTGTTAAAACCTTAGAAAAAGATATATTCATTGCACAAATATACGTTGATGATATAATATTTGGATCTACAAATTCTAACTTTTTAAAAGACTTTGTCAAAATTATGGAAAGCGAATTTGAAATGAGCTTGGTAGGTGAGCTCAACTTTTTCTTAGGTCTACAAATTAAACAAACCAGGGATGGTAATTATGTTTATCAATCCAAATATGCAAAGGAACTAATAAATAAATTTAAAATGGACAATTCTAAAAGCTTAAGTACTCCTATGGCTACAAATGTCAAAATAGATAATGACCCTGAGGGTAAACCAGTTGACCTAAAATTATATCGAAGTATGATTGGTAGCTTACTATACTTAACTGCTAGTAGACCTGATATTTTATTCTCTGTAGGAATGTGTGCTAGATACCAAACCTGTGCTAAGGAGTCCCACTTAGCAACACTAAAAAGACTTCTAAGGTATATTAAGGATACCCTAAATGTAGGTATTTGGTATCCTAGGACTTCCACCTTTGAATTATCAGGATACTCTGACTCTAATTATGCCGGTTGTAAATTAGATAGAAAGAGTACAAGTGGAAGTTGTCAATTGTTAGGAAATAGTCTAGTCAGCTAGTGCAGTAGAAAGCAAACACTACGTAGCTTTGTCCACAATTGAAGCAGAATATGTTGCTCTAGGAGAGTGTGTAGCAGAACTTTTATGGATGATGCACACTCTTAAGGATTTCCAGCTTAACTATACTCAAACAAAAGTATTTATTGACAACATTAGTTCAATAAATCTGACTAAAAATCCAATTCATCATTCCCGAACTAAACATATTGAAGTCAAACATCATTTTGTAAGAGATCATGTAGCCAGGAGCGAAATTGTACTTATGCATGTGGACTCAAAATCTAATTTAGCTAACATCTTTACTAAACCCTTACCTGAATCTGAGTTTAGCTTACTAAGAAGGCAGTTAGGGTTGTGCTTAGTAGAATAGAATTGATCTTTTCAAAAATCTTTTATATTTTCATAATCTTTGTTAAATCATTTCTTTTACTTTTGTCTTGAAATTTGAAACTGTTTTCCAACTTAGAGTTTTCAAAAACTTACCCCCTTCAAAACTAGGGTTTTTACGCAAATGGACTTAGCCTAGGCTGTAACCCTAGAATTGCATGCACCTATAGATCTAGAAGTCAGCATCTCACAAGCACCTTAGGGTACTTTTGATTGATAACCTAGACTGGGTTGAGATGCTTAGGTCTATGCCTTGATTCAAGATGCTTTAAGTCAGTGCATCTACAGTAATTGGGGTGATAAATACAATTGAACAGCAATCAAGTTAAGTGTTCAAGCTTAGCAAATCTAACTTGATCAGATCACTTAACTTGACTAACCCTAGTGAAAGCTACTGTTATATAACAGTTAGTAAGTAGCTAACTGGGTTAGACAGGACCCGAACAAGTCTAGTTTAATTGGTTTGGTCCTTTTATTGCTTGAATTCACTAGAGTTGGTTCAATACATACTTAATTTTTTTCTCTGATTCAAAATTGATCTGATCTGCAATTAGTTTCTATCATTTTTTTTGATATATGGCAAAGGGGGAGAGAGAAGAAAAGAGAGTAAAATTTTTTCAAATTTTCATTTTCTCAAAAAGTTAAAGCTTAGTGCATTAAATTTTCAAATTAAATTTAAATTTAAGGCTCTGATTCTTTCAAAAATATTTTTTCTAAGTAAAAATATTTTCCAAATTTTTTTTGCTAAGTAATTTTGGTTGTGCACAAATTTTTTAAGCAATATTTCTATGTGCATTTTCTTGAGCAAATTCTTCTAAGTAAAAATTTATTCTCTAAGAAAAAATTTCTTAAGCATTTTCTAAGTAAAAGTTTTTTGCACAAACTGTTCTTAAGCAAATTTTTCTAAATGCACAAAATGTTCTCTAAGCAAATTTTCTAAGTGTGCAAAATTGGTTGTGCAAAATTTGGTTTAATGTTTTAAGTGAAAATTGGCTAAGTGAATTTTTTTTTCAAGTAAAATTTTATTAAGAGATTTTTTTTCAAGTGAAATTTTTTTTTGGTTTGCAAAAATTGGCTTAACTGGAAAATTTTCTAAGTAAAAATTTTGTGCAAAAATTGGCTTAAATGAAATTTTTTTAAGTAAAAAGTTTGCACAAAAATTTTGGTTAAGTGGAATTTTTTTGCAAAGTTTTTTTAAGTGAAACTTTTTAAAATTTGGGCTTGCAAACCTTTTCTAAAAACTGTGCTAAGTGTAAAAATTGTTTTTTGGCAAATACTTTGCTTTGTTTTGAAAAACACTTAGTCAAAAGTTAACACTTAGACATTTTTTAAAAACTGCATATTATTGGAAGCTTCAGGGGGAGAATTTATATTTCAGGGGGAGCTTAGTAAATAGCATATCAAAAAGTAATTTTTTCCTTGTTAGACATGTGCTTTAAATACCTTAAACTTAACTTTTTGAACCTGGTTGCCATAAATCAAAAAGGGGGAGATTGTTGGTGCCGGAAGCACCAAAGTCAAACCTGTGTTTTGATAATGGCAAAGGGTTCAGAAGTTAAGATTTTATTGTGATCTAACAATGCTACTCAAGTGTGCAGGAAAAGTCCTAGGTACACTAGGCACGAAGTCCTGGTTCTAAGAATTGGGCAATAAGTCCTGGCCACAGGCTGGGTCCTGACATAAGGTTAGGCAATAAGTCCTGGTCGTGGACTGGGCACCGAAGACCTGGTGAGTGAAGCTGGGCAATAAGTCCTGGTCGCGGATTGGGCACGAAGACCTGATCCGGGGGATTGGGTAAAAGTCCAACCGGAGGAGCCGGTTGGCAAAAAGGTAAACTCTCCTGAGAGGAGTAGGTGAGGACGCGTTCCCCGTATGATGGAACATTAAGCGTTGGTTCGACCTAGGGTTCCATTTCGGAAGCCCAAAGTCAGAACTAAGACAGCTCAGGCTGTTAAACTATGCTTAACTTATATCATTTATATGTTATTTGTGTTTTGGAACTAACCCTGATTGTAGGAACAAATGGATGGAAATTTCTGCTCCCAGGCGCTTGAATGAGGTCAGGCGCCTGTTTGATTAGGCGCCTATGTTGATATAGGCGCCCCAGACAAGGGTGTTTCCAGGCACAATCGAAGCAAGCCTCCAGAACAGCATATGAGGCGCCTGTGTTCATACAGGTGCCCCAGTTGAAGGGATAAGCGCTGGCCAAGTCTGCTGATTGAGTTTCACGCAAAATGGGCCACGTGTCAGGCGCCCCAGCGACTAGTATATAAAGGGGTTCACCCCCTTGGCTTCAAATACAACTTCTTTCTATGAATTCTTTCAAGCGCTCTGCTCCAATCGCTCCGTGCTCAAGACTCAAGCGTCAACGATGACCCGCGGCTCTAACATTCCATGTACTCCGGTCGTCGGTATAACCTTTTTATTAAAGTGTTTTATTTTAATTCTATATTCGAACTTCAAATTGTAATAATTTTACGCAATATAGAATTTCTCATCATAAACGGTCAATGACCGTGGGCCTTGGAGTAGGAGCCGACTGCAACTCCGAACCAAGTAAAAATAAACGTGTTAGCATTGATTTGTTTTTCCGTTGTGCAAATTACTCTAAGTTTTTCGAAAATTTGTCGATCGATATTCACCCCCCCCCTATCGATTCTAACCGATCCCACACATATGACCAAAGCTTGCCCTACCAAAGCAAATCCGCCTCTACCACATCTTATTCAGTACGGGGAAAAGTCTGCACAGTTGCACCAGATGCAGCCAGCACTGGAAGGACCCTACATCAGTCAAGGGAGAGTGGAAGCCTCACCAATCCCGACCAACACCATGATTTTCACCATCACCAAGGAAGAGGTGGCAAATTCTCCTACCGTGGTCACAGGTCGAATACTCATCTTATCTCATTATGCTAGTGTGTTATTCGATACTGGTGCAACACATTCTTTTGTGTCTATATCATTCTCCAAGAAGCTAGGGATTCCACCAGACGTGCTGAATGATGAGTTCTTAACGACCCTACCTTCTGAAGAGGTCATGGCATCTACTCAGTGGCTAAGAGTTGTACCAATTCAGATTTCCAACCGAGAACTCTATAGTGATTTAGTAGCCCTTGATATGAAGGATTACTAAATCATTTTAGGGATGGATTTCTTGAGCAAGTACAGTGCCTCTATTGAATGCCGCAAAAGGAGAGTAAAGTTCACGCTTGAACCCGAACTTCCGTTCGAGCTTGTCGGAGACCCAAAGAGAAACACAAAAAGGTTTCTTTCTAACTTACAAGCTCAGAGAATGTTAGATAATGGATGTTCTGGTTATTTAGCGCATATAGTAGATGCAAGACAAAGAGAAGGACTAAAGAAAGAAGAAGTGCGGGTAGTTTGCGACTATCCGGAGGTGTTTCCTAAAGAGTTACCAGGACTCCCTCCTAACCGAGAAATTGAATTTGAAATTGAGTTGGCTCCAGGTACCAACCCGATTTCAAAGGCACCTTATCGTATGGCGCCAACAGAACTGAAGGCGCTGCAAGAACAATTACAGGAGTTACTCAGCAAGGGTTTCATCCGCCCTAGTCATTCACCCTGGGGAGCTCCCGTATTATTCGTTAAGAAGAAAGATGGATCTATGCGAATGCGCATAGATTATCGAGCCCTGAATAAGGTGACCATCAAGAACAGATATCCTTTGCTAAGAATAGATGATTTGTTTGATCAGTTGAAAGGGGCAACAGTGTTTTCCAAAATAGATCTGCGGTCAGGTTACCATCAACTCAAAGTCAAGGAGAGTGATATGCCGAGAACTGCTTTCCGAACACGGTATGGACACTACAAGTTTGTAGTCATGCCCTTTGGAGTGACAAACGCCCTTGCAACATTCATGGATCTAATGAATCGAGTATTCAAGGAGTTTTTGGATAAGTTTGTCATAGTCTTCATTGATGATATCCTAGTTTATTCAAAGTCTCAGGAAGAACATGACGAACATCTGACGATAGTATTGAAGACTCTACTGCAACAGAAATTATATGCCATGTTTTCAAAATGTGAATTTTGGCTTGACCAAGTGGCTTTCGTAGGCCACATCATTTCCAAGGAAGGTATTATGGTAGACCTAGCAAAGATTGAAGCAGTTAGTAACTAGGGTCGACTAAAAAATACCAGTGAGATCAGAAGCTTTCTGAGTTTAGCAGGGTATTACAGAAGATTCGTAGAGGACTTTTCAAAGATAGCTTCTCCACTAACAACCCTTACCAGAAAGAATAAGAAATATGAGTGGACTAACAATTGTGAGCGGAGTTTTATTGAGTTGAAGAAAAGATTGACAAGTGCTCCTATTCTTACAGTTCTAGAAAGTGATAGAACCTTTGATATATACAGTGATGCATCAAAGCTGGGACTTGGAGCTGTACTCATGCAAGAATGCAAGGTCATTGCTTATGCTTCAAGGCAACTCAAGGATTATGAAAAGAACTACCCCACTCATGATCTTGAGTTAGCCGCAGTAGTTGTCACTCTCAAAATATGGAGACATTATCTGTACGAAGTCCAGTGCAAGATTTACACAGATCACCAGAGTCTGAGATATTTCTTCACTCAGAAGGACCTAAATATGAGACAGCGAAGGTGGCTGGAGTTAGTCAAAGATTATGACTGTGAAATCCTCTACCGCTCTGGTAAGGCAAATAAAGTGGCTGATGCGCTTAGTAGAAAGACTTGCGCAACTTTGATGTCCCTATCATCACTGTCAGCACCATTGTAGAAAGAGATAGTAGATTATGGAGTTGAGATTATAGATGGGCAACTTTCAGTATTGACACTAGAGTCAACTCTGCTTGAGGATATACAGAAAAAGCAAGATCAAGATTCTGATATTCAAAAGATCAAGCAAGAAATGCAAGAGGGAGAAAGTAAAGAATTTAGAGTATCTGATAGTGGGATACTCTATTATGGTGACTGTTTATGTGTCCCCAACAGTGAAGAGCTAAGAAAGAAGATTCTTGAAGAAGCTCATAGAACTCCCTACTCTATGCACCCTGGTTCTACCAAAATATACCAGGATTTGAAAAGGAGGTTTTGGTGGTCTGGAATGAAAAGAGATGTAGCTAAATATGTCAGTACCTACCTGACATGTCAAAGAGTTAAAGCAGAACATTAGAGGCCAGGAGGAATTCTACAGCCCATACATATTCAAGAATGTAAATGGGAAGATATAGCCATAGACTTCATTGTTGGTCTACCAAAGACAACAAATGGCAATAACGCTATCTGGGTAATTGTAGACAGATTGACCAAGTATGCCCACTTCATGGCAATCAAAGTGTCTTACTCAATAGAAAGACTAGCTCAGTTATATGTACAGGAAGTGATCCAACTACACGGAGTTCCGAAGACCATTATCTCCGATAGAGATGGTCGTTTCACTTCACATTTTTGAGAGTGTGTACAGATAGCACTTGGTACCAAACTAAAGTTTAGCACAGCTTTCCATCCTCAAACTGATGGGCAGACAGAAAGAGTAAATCAAGTTCTAGAAGATATGCTCGGAGCTTGTGCATTAGATTTCAAGGACAGTTGGTGCAAGTATTTATGTTTAGCTGAGTTCGCCTACAATAACAGTTACCAAGCTGCTATTGGTATGATGCCTTATGAAGCTCTTTATGGTAGGAAGTGCAGATCTCCTATCTGTTGGTACTAAAGTAGTGAGAAGAAAGAAATGGGGTATCAGACTGACCTTATTGAGGATGTTGGTGCAGGTAGCACCTAAGTCGAACCTAGATTTTGATAATGGCAAAGGGTTCAAAAGTTAAGATGTTATGATGATCTAACATGTTCACTAAGTGTACAGGAAAAGAAGCCCTAGGTACACTAGGCACGAAGTCCTGGTCGAAGACTGGGCACGAAGCCCTGGCAAGGAGCTGGGCACCGAAGACCTGCTCAGAAGGTGGGCACGAAGTCCTGGTCGAGGACTGGGCACGAAGCCCTGGCAAGGAGCTGGGCACCGAAGATCTGCTCGGAAGGTGGGCACGAAGACCTAGTCAGGTGCATCGGGCAAAAGTCCAACCGGAGGAGCCGGTTGGCAAAAGGTAAACTCTCCTGAGAGGAGTAGGTGAGGACGCATTCCCCGTGGAGGGAACAGTAGGCGTCGGCTCGACCTAGCGCTCCATTTTGGAGACCCAAAGTCAGAACCAAGACAGCTACGGCTGTAAAACTCACTAACATGCTTGGTTTGTTTTGTTTGGTACTAACCCTGGATGCAGGACCGAAGGAACGAGTTTCTGCAGCTCAAAACGCCCCAAAGGAGAGGGGCAGCAGCTGGGCAGGGCGCCCCGGAGTTCCCGGGCGCCCCCAAGATGAAGGCAAGACAAGCTAAGCAAGTAATGCTTCGGAAGCACACTGGGGAGGGCGCCCCCGTGCTCCCGGGCACCCCGGATGCTCTGGGCACCCTGGGTCCAAGCCAACAAAGCGGATAGAGTTTGAACCAGCGAGAAGCCAGCAGACTGAGTCAACCGGGGCACCCCCTGCGTCCCGGGCGCCCCCAGTCAAACCTCAGCCCGATCCTTGAGGGATAAAGGCTGACCGAGACTGTTGCGGATCGAAGGCCACGTAGAGGGTACCCCCAACGTCCAGGGCACCCCAGGACTGCTATAAATAGCCCTCGACCCCCAAGTCTTCAAGATACAACTTTCCAACGCCAATACGCTCTTCTACTCAAGCGCTCTGCTCCAGAATCCTCCAATCTCGAGATACAAGCGCCGCCGACGACCCTCTGCTCCGAAATACAACCTACACCGGGCGTTAGTAACGAAGAGTGTTAAGTTTTTAGTTTACTGTACTAAAATTGTGATATTCTATTGTAAACACTTTGCACACATATAGAATTGCCCGCAGTAAACGGTCAACGACCGTGGGCCTTGGAGTAAGAGCCGACAGCGACTCCGAACCAAGTAAAATCGCCTGTCTTTGCATTGTGTTCTAATTTTCCGCTGCGTATTCTCTTATCTTTAATCCGAAAATGATTTACAATATTCACCCCCCCCCTCTATCGTATTCTCTCGATCCAACAAGTGGTATCAGAGCGGGGAAGCTCAAATTTGGTGCAACCACCAATTTGAGAGTTTTTTTTCGGATTTCTTTTTTTTTTTTTTGAATTTTCATCGTTAATCGAGGTTAGTGCAACACCCCTCGATAAATATTTTTTTCGCACTACTAATCCAAGACCAAGTCTTGGGATATTTTCTTTTTTTTATTTATTTCAGCTAAATGGCCATGCAAGAAAGATTCAGCACAGCTAGACCACTGCTTTTCAGTGGAGAGGACTTCTCCTACTGGAAAAGTCGGATGGAGGTCCACCAGAAAACTCAGGTGGACATGTGGATAATCATCCAGTCTGGACTTGAGATTCCAAGGAATGCTGAAGGAGTGCCACAGTCTTACACTGAGTGGGATACCGCTCTGAAAAGAAAAATAGAAGCTGATGCCAAAGCAACCCAGACGCTTCAATGCGGCCTGGCCAAGGAAGAGTTGAATCGGGTAGGACCATTCAACAGTGCAAAGGAGTTGTGGGGTAAGCTGATAGAGCTGCACGAAGGAACTTCAGATACTCGAATCAGCAAGAGAGATCTCCTCCTGAACAAGCTGTACACGATCAAGATGAATGACAATGAAACAGCAGCCCAGCTCCACGCCAGAATTCAGGAGTTAATGAACGGACTACACACAATCGGTCACAAGGTAGAAAACCGTGACCTGATAAGGTACGTTCTTAACGCTTTCCCGAGAAACACCCTGTGGGCATCTATGGTAGATGCATATAAGGTTTCAAGGGACCTTTCAAAAATTAAATTAGATGAACTATTTTCCGAACTTGAATTACATGAGCAGACTAACTGCACACTGGCCGAGAAAGGCATTGCCTTTATTGCAGGTAAAACTGGAAAGATGACCAAGAAGAAACTTCAACTTGCACCCGAGTCTGATTCAGACTCAGACTCAGAAGACAGCGAAGGAGATCGGGCCAAGCTAGTCCAGCTTGCCCGGAACTACTATAAGGAATTAAAGAATCAATCCAATAGAAGAAAAGCCAGCCGAAAGAAGGGCGATCCAGCTGAACCAACGAAGAACAAATCAAGTGTGACTTGTTTCGAATGCAACAAAAAGGGTCATTTCAAATCGGAATGCCCTAACCTAAAGGAAGCCAAGAAAGCAAGAAGAAAGAAGGCTCTTCAAGCAATGTGGGACGAGTCTTCCTCCGAAGAAGAAGAAGAGACCCCACAGTCGAACCTGCTTACACTAACCGCCTCAGAAGAAATTGAGACCGAGTCAGAATCGGAGCCGGACAACGGCAAACTCACTTTTTCAGAAAATGGTGAAATAACTGTAAGTGGTTTTTCTAGAATTCAATTATGCGAATTAATTTCTTATCTTTCTCAAGATTTGGCAAAAGCCAAAATCCGAGTCGAGTCTCTCAGACAGGAAGTAAAACTCCTGAAAGAGAGAGCAGATTCTGAACCCTTAACTGAGAAGGTTCAAGAAGGAACCTCTGCTCAAATTGAAAAACTTGAATCAGAGAACTCCTTCTTGAAAACTCAAGTTAAGGATCTTAGAGCTGCCTTAGAACGATTCACTTATGGTTCCAAGGGTCTTAACATGATTCTTGGAAAACAGAAGTTGGTTCTAAATCGATCCGGATTAGGCTATAAAACCAAATCTAGACAAAGATCCTACTATGCTGTACTGAACCAGTCCAGACCTAAAATTCAGGCATGGGTACCCAAAATATGCATGAACAAACAAACTGGATCAAATCAGTATTGGATCCCCAAGGACAAGATTCACATCTTGCCTAACCATTATCGTGGCTTTAGTCCAGGGGGAGCCAAATTAAAAATAATATTTATAGCTAGATAAATTTCAAATCTTGTTTTCAAAATGCATGATTGCGTGTTTATTTAATTTCTGCAATTTACCATGCTTAAACTTAGGAATGGTTAGTTTAAGCATTGAACCAACTTAACTGAAATTTGAACAACTTAAGGGGTGCTTGGTAGAGGGGTTTAAGAGGTGGGAATCGGAATAAAATTAGTTTCATTCCCATTCCTAATGCTTGGTAGATGGGAATCGAAATTAATGTATGGGTTTGATTCCTTTATTTTGATAACCTACTAACCCCTCGATTATCACTAAACTCATTCCCCCCTCTTCGATTTTTTTTGTCGCAGACCATAAATCCCTCCCGCATCCCGCTTCTCCCCCCTCCTCACCTCCCGTCGCTCCTCCTCCAGGCGGCACCTTTTTCTACCGGCGCTGCATCCTTCTCCCGGCAAATCAAAGGCAAGAAGGAGATCGAAAACACTACATACGATCCTGTTAGCTGCGGCCATGGACGTGAGAATGCTTGGTTTCGACGGCCCTCTGCTTTCCACTCTGCAGCACCTGATCGACGTCCCCGAAGAGGCGGAGAAGGCGATGGGCGCACCCACCCGCACCTACGTCCGCGACGCCAAGGCCATGGCCTCCACCCCCGCCGACGTCAAGGAATTCCCCGACGCCTATGTCTTCATCGTGGACATGCCTGGTCTCAAGCCGACCGACGTCAAGGTCCAGGTCGAGGATGACCGCGTGCTCGTAGTCAGCGGCGAGCGCAAGCGCCAGGAAGAAGAGGGCAACGCCAAGTACCTGCGGATGGAGCGCCGCGTTGGCAAGTTCATGCGCAAGTTCGCTCTCCCCGACAACGCGGACATCAACGATGTCTCCGCCGTGTGCCAGGACGGCGTCCTCTCCGTCACCGTCAAGAAGGTGCCGCCGCCGGAGCCCAAGAAAGGCAAAGTCGTCGAGGTCAAGGTCGCCTGAGCTGTGATTAGGTGATTGATCATATAAAACCTGTTGCGATTATCTATCTGCTACTTGATCTGTTGCTATTTTCCATGTTTGCTTTGGATGTCTTTCTTTTGTTCTGGCTTGTGAAGCTCAATGCTTCGGCGAATAATACGTAATGTAGTTGTGTGGTGTTTGTAGCAATGTCTGTAACAACCTGAACGCAGTATGGTTTAGTAATATCGCTCTGTTTTCCAAAAAAAAACTATCTGCTGAGAGAGTTCCTCTGAAGATAGTTCCTCTGATCTTTTTTAGGAGGAAGAACTAGGGCAAATTAACTATCTAGTAAAATTTTTTTCTAGTAAAATTCTTTTTTTCTTCAATGTCTAGTTGAGAGAGTTCCTCTGATTTTTGAACTGCTTATTGAGCTGCTTTAACTATCAGCTTCTTGAGCTGCTTCTTATATGTTCCTCTGATTTTTGAACTGCTTCTTGAGCTGCTTTAACTATCTGATTTTTGAACTGCTTCTTGAGCTGCTTTAACTATCTGATTTTTGAACTGCTTCTTGAAAGTAGTATACCTTATATCAAGTTCGTCTGATTTTTGAACTACTTCTTGAGCTACTTTCATAAGTTGAACATCAGTTGTCTTATATCGTAACTATGTGAATTCCTGGAATGGTTAGTTGAACATCAGTTGTCTTTGATCTACTGGCCATATCAATATTGCTTTGTGTTGCTATCTGATTTCGACAAGTACTTGATCTGAAGAAAAAAAAAGTTTGTGTTGCCAACTGATTTCAAGTTTACCATATCAAAATGGTACTTTAACAGTGTCTGTTACAACCAAAAGTTTGTGATTTCAAGTTCAGAAGTTATTAATGGAGGTTTATTTGCTCAGCTGTAGTGGTTTGGCTGGATCTGTAGACAGAGATTGCGCATAAGACAATCTCCTGTAGACTTTCTAGCGATCTCAATGGAATGGAAACTTCTAGTTTTTGTGTTTCAGTAGCTATAACAATGCCATTCTTCAAGTTGAGATGTTTAAAGGTGATAGAGCAAGTGCAATGAAGCTGTCAGTGATTTGTTTACTGATTGTTACTAAGTTCTTTAACACTGAACTAGGATGCAGACAGATTAATCTACTTAAAGAAATGCACACAACTCAATCTTCTAGTTCAAATCTATAGCAGTAACTTAAATTCTGAATATTGTGATATTGGTTCAAGAGATAAACTACATATTTACACTCCCCCATGTGAACAAAGTTTCCCACCGAGACCTACCTATACTTGCATCAAAGTACAGTGAAGTTAAGCTCTTAATTTCATGGATTAGCTATTTAAGATTCAATAGCTGATTTTATGTGACAAAGCATCTACTTGTTCGTTTTACTATAGATTTAAGGAATTGAAACTGAAATGTTGCACATGCAGAGTTGTGTTTTATATGAAGAATAAGGAAATTTCTCTTGTAAGTTTACAAAGAGCATTTTCTAAGATAACACCTATGATTATTATCTTTTGCTGAAAAGTGTTTCAACTATCTGATTTTTGAACTGCTTCTTGAACTGCTTCTTGAGCTGCTTTAACTATCTGATTTTTGAACTGCTTCTTGAAAGTAGTATACCTTATATCAAGTTCGTCTGATTTTTGAACTGCTTCTTGAGCTACTTTCATAAGTTGAACATCAGTTGTCTTATATCATAACTATGTGAATTCCTGGAATGGTTAGTTGAACATCAGTTGTCTTTGATCTACTGGCCATAATATGTAGTCTTTCCAGACTATAGAACTTTCATAAATGTTTCAACAGTGGTGGTATTAAGACTTGCAATCTAAGATTAATTGATTTTCTGTCTTTCTAAATAACGCAGGTCTGATACTTTGGATCCAGCACTAAAGCTGATAATTTATTTCAACAATGAATTGTGTTGAATGCATCTTCAAATGCGTGTCAAATTTCATGTTGATGCTGTGTTGGTTCTTCATGTGCTGATATAAGAAGTGTGTGCACTGAAGCTGGGATGTACGCAATTAGAGCAAGAAGGCAAACTGTTACGGAGAAAGATTTCCTCGACGCAGTGAACAAAGTCATCAAAGGATACCAAAAGTTTAGCGCCACGCCCAAGTACACATCACACCCGATTCAGCTTATGGACCAGAAGCAGTAGAACGTGGAGTGGGGTTTGAATGACATGGACACATCAAACCGGATTCCATTTACATGCTTTTGTTGGATATCTAGTTTGTGCTATCTGTTTGTATTTTAGTGACCCTTCAAAAAAGTTTCTTAAATTTATATTCCATGTTCGGGGGATTGATGTTCTTATATTAGAAGTTTCTTAGATTTATATCTTAACAGTTGTGATTGCGTCTCAATAATTTAATTCTAAAAATGCAATAAGTCCAAACTATTTGATTTACAATAGCGAAAGAAGTGGACACTAGTGTCGATAAGTATCACAGTTCCAATTAAATTAGATTTATAAAGATCAAACTAATAAAAATTATTCAATTCATGTATTTAATTAGTAAGGGTAAAATTGTAAATTTTCTGTGATTCTCATTACTTTCTTATTCATACCAAGCAGCATCAATGGTAATTATACCCATTCCAGTATCTATACCAAGCACCATCAATCCAGTAATCATTCCCATTGCCATTAACCCCTCAATGAAAACCCATTACCATTCCCATTACCGAATATATACCAAGCGCTCCCTTAGTATTGGGTGGCGGTGAGATGATAGTACGTTAGGGAAGCCAATTCTAATAAGGTCAAGTATACTCTACTTGGTCTCTTTAGACTGGTGAAACTAGCCGAAGCTACCGATCTAAGACCCAAACTAGTTAGACCAGAATTTTTCAAGAAATAGTTTTGAAAATGAAATTTCATTAAAAGGCTTTGTCAAGGAAAGGGTTGATGATCCAATAAAGCTACGGCCAAAGAAGGCCTAGTGCCTCGCCAATACCTGGAAGCCGATTTCTGAAATTCAAATTCAAATTATTCCTTGTCAAATTCGAATCTAACATAAATTTTCAGTTAATTATAGATTCAAACATTACTTTTAAAATAAACTCAAAATCAATTGCTTTCAAAATTAATTAGACTTTTTTCAAAATAAATCATGATTTTTCAAAAATAATACTATCAAAATCTGTCTCACAAAAACCCATAAGGCAAAAGTGTTTGATAACTCTAGATAGGTGAGACAGACTAGGTTGTGACATCAATTTAGGCTATTCCTGATTCTAATTGGATCCAAATCAGCAAAACTCTTTATGTGTAGGAACATAAAGATTTGGACCAATGGATGTTGGATAGCGGATGCTCCAAACACATGACTGGGGATAAATTGAAATTCACCAAACTCAAGTTCAAAAACCTAGGCTCAGTAGCATTTGGCAACAATGCTACACTCAAGGTGATTGGGTCAGGTAATATTGAACTTAAATCTGACTTTGTTATTAAGAAAGTGCTTTTGGTTGAAAATTTTAAATTTAACTTGCTTAGCATAAGTCAATTGTGTGATACTGGTTATGTAGTTACCTTCACCAATTCTAACTACCTGATTAGAAACCTGCAAGACTCAGAAATCATGCTTAAGGGCGCTAGGAAAAATAATGTTTACACTATAAACCTACCTCTAGTACCCAAATGCATGTTAACTTAGTTAGAACAATCAAACCTCTGGCATAGGAGATTAGGTCACACAAATTTGAGAATAATTTTGAAAATCGCCCAACTTGGCCTAATTAAAGGTATCCCTAAAATTAAAAATCATGAAAACTTAATATGTGAATCATGTAATCAAGGCAAATAAACCAGGTCTAATCACAAACTAATTCAATCTGATCTAACTCAAACCATACTTGAGCTCCAGCATCTTGACCTATTTGATTCACATAGAGCCAAGTCACTAAGCGGAAACCGGTACTGCTTAGTAATAGTTGATGATTACTCTAGGTTTACCTGGGTTAGGTTTCTAAAGACCAAAGATGAAACTCTAAACCTATTCAATGACTTTTGTAAGTTAATTGAAAATCAAAACGATACAAAAATCAAAAGACTTAGGAGTGACCACGGGGGAGAATTTGAAAATCAACGATTCGAGGAATTTTGTAAGGTAAATGGGTATATACATGAATTTTCATGTCCTAGAACCCCCCAGCAAAATGGCATAGTCGAAAGGAAAAATAGAACCCTACAGGAAGCCGCTAGGGCTATGCTCAATGAATTTAACCTAGCTAACCAATATTGGGCAGAAGCAATTAGTACGGCTTACTACATCCAAAATAGGATACTAATCAACAAACAACACAATAAAACACCCTATGAATTATACTACCATAGACTTCCAAACTTACACTACCTAAGGGTCTTTGGGTGCAAAGTCCATATCCTAAACACCAAGGACTATCTAGGTAAATTCCAGTCTAAGTCAACCCCAGGCATCTTCCTAGGATATTCAACCACAAGTAGAGCATATAGGGTTTACAACAAACAAACTAAGAAAATTGAAAAAATAACAAATTTAATATTTGATAAAGAAATCAACTCAAAATCTGATAATCCAGATCTAACTTCATCAAAAACTGATCAAGAAGATAATGAACAAACAGTTGAACCTTTAATCGAACCCTTAAATGAACTAACTATTGAACCAACTTCTGAGTTAATTGAACCAAATGTTGAACCAAATGTTGAACCAAACATTGAACCAAATATTGAACCAAATCGACCAGCCGGACCTGAGGCTGAACCAAGTTCTAGAAAAACCAAGAAACCCAGACTTAGTCATCCTACTGATCAAATTGTAGGTGATCCAACTTTAGGAGTTAGAACTAAGTCTTCCTATAGAAACCTTAGTCAAATAGCAATGATTTCAAACATTGAACCTAAGACTATAAAGGAAGCCCTACCTGATCCTGATTGGATCATAGCTATACAAGAAGAATTAGCTCAATTTGAAAGGAACCAAGTCTGGGAACTAGTACCTAAACCTAAGGGCAAATCCGTCATTGACACTAAGTGGGTTTTTAGGAATAAGTTAAATGATCAAGGAGAGATAGTCAGAAATAAAGCCCGCTTAGTAGCGAAAGGATTCAGTCAGGTAGAAGGGTTAGATTATGACGAAACCTATGCTCCAGTAGCTAGACTTGAGTCCATTAGGATGTTATTAGCGTTTACATCCCATAAAGGATTTAAATTGTACCAAATGGATGTAAAGTCAGCCTTTCTAAATGGATTCATTAAGGAAGAAGTCTATGTAGGACAACCCCCTGGTTTTGAGGACTTAGAAAGACTTGACTATGTTTACAAACTCACTAAAGCACTTTATGGACTAAAACATGCACCTAGGGTCTGGTATGAACGCTTATCAACCTACCTAATTTCTAAAGAATTCAAACAAGGACAAATTGACTCAACCCTATTTATTAAAACCTTAGGAAAAGAAATCTTTATTGCCCAAATCTATGTCGATGACATAATTTTTGGGTCCACCAACTCAAACTTCCTAAAAGAATTTGTTAAAATAGTAGAAAATGAATTTGAAATAAGCTTAGTTGGTGAACTAAATTTCTTTCTAGGGTTACAAATTAAACAAACTAGGGATGGAAACTATGTCCATCAATCCAAATATGCTAAGGAGTTAATAAAGAAATTTAAAATGGATAACTCTAAAAGCATAAGTACCCCCATGGCCACAAATATAAAAATAAATAGTGACCCTGATGGTAAACCAGTAGACCTTAACCTTTATAGGAGTATAATTGGAAGTCTACTGTATCTTAAAGCCAGCAGACCTGATATCCTCTTTGCTGTAGGAATGTGTGTTAGATACCAAACTTGTGCTAAGGAAACACACTTAGCAGCCCTAAAAAGAATACTAAGATATATTAAGGGCACCCTAAATGTAGGGATTTGGCATCCTAGGACCTCAACCTTTGACTTGTCAGGATACTCGGATTCTGACTACGCTGGTTGTAAATTAGATAAAAAGAGCACAAGTGGAAGCTACCAACTGTTAGGAAATAGTCTAGTAAGTTGGTGCAACAGAAAATAACACTGTGTAGCTCTATCCACGACTGAAGCTGAATATGTGGCCTTAGGAGAGTGTGTAGCACAACTATTATGGATGATGCACACTCTTAAGGACTTCCAGCTTAACTACACCCAAACTCAGGTCTTCATTGACAATATAAGCTCAATTAATTTAAGTAAAAACTCAATCCAACATTCCCGAACTAAACACATAGAAGTTAAACACCACATTGTAAGAGATCATGTAACCAGGGGTGAGATAGTCCTTAAGCATGTAGACTCTAAATCTAACTTAGCTGACATATTCACCAAACCCCTACCTGAGTCTGAGTTCAGCTCACTAAGAAGGCAGTTAGGATTATGCTTGGTAGAATAGGTTTACTCTACTTTTCAATTTTTTTTACTGTATTTGAAAAATCAATTTCTAAAATAATTTTAAAACTGCTTTACTTAATTTCAAAATCAGCTTTAATTAGTATGAAAAATCTTTTTAGCAGTTCTTTTACAAAAAAAAATAATTTTTCGACTTAGTTTTAAAAAAAAAAATTACCCCCTTCAAAACTAGGGTTTTTTCCCAAATGGACTTAGCCTAGGCCCTAACCCTAGAACTGCATGCACCTATAGATTTAGAAGCCAGCATCTCACAAGCACCTTAGGGTACTTTGGATTGATAACCTAGAATGGGTTGAGATGCTTAGGTCTTTGTCTTAATTCAAGATGCTTTAAGTCAGTGCATCTACAGTAATTGGGGCACTAAATACAACTTAAACAGTAATCAAGTTAAGTGTCAAGATTACAAAATCTAACTTGAACAGAACACTTAACTTGACTAACCCTAGCGAAAACTACTGTTTATAACAGTTAGTAAGTAGCTAATTGGGTTAGACAGGACCCTAAAGAGATAATCGAAATTGGTTTGGTTCAGTACAGCACATTATTCTGATATATCGTTATGCAGTTTATATTTTTGCTATAATGCTTTGTTTTTTGATATATGGCAAAGGGGGAGAGATAGGAAAGGAGAGAAGTTTTTTAAAAAAAATTCAAAAGAAGCTTTTTTAAATTTTTTCAAAATTCTAAATTTTCAAAAACTTCTTCAAAAAGCACTTAAGCTAAATTTTTTCAAAACTGCTTTCTTCAAAAAGTACTTAAGCTAAATTTTTTCAAAACTGCTTTCTTCAAAAAGTACTTAAGTTAAGTTTTTAAAAATTGCTTTCTTCAAAGTACTTAAGCTAAGTTGTTTAAAAACTGCTCTCAAAGTACTTAAGCTAAGTTTTTAAAACTGCTTTCTTCAAAGTACTTAAGCTAAGTCTTTCAAAACTGTTTTCAAAGTACTTAATCTATTTTTTTAAAACGATATCAAAAGTATTTGATCTAAATTGTTTTCAAAATTGATTCTAAGTACTTGACCCAAGCAGTTTTCAAAAGTATTCTCTAAAGTACTTAAACTGAAGCTATGTTCAAAATATCTCTAAGTACTTATTTCTAAACTTCTCTAATATAAAAGTTTCTAAGTTTCTAAAAAGTACTAAAGAGATTGAAAACTTTTAAAAGTGCTTCCAAGAACTTAAAAGATGTTTTAGAAAATTTCCTACTAGGTTATTTTTTCTAAATTTCTAAATATAAAAAATTCTTTTATGCCCAATCAAAATGTATTTTTGGAAAATATTTTTTATAACTTCTTTTGAAAAATCTTCTAAGTATTGAAAAATTAATTTCATCATTTTGACTTAGAAATTTTTCAAACCCCACGAGTCTTTGAAAAACCTAAAGGGAGATTCCTTCCAGGGGGAGGAAACTAAAATATCAATTGTTTCGATTAACTTAACTTTTTGAAACGGGTTGCCATAAATCAAAAAGGGGGAGATTGTTGGTGCAGGTAGCACCTAAGTCGAACCTGGATTTTGATAATGGCAAAGGATTCAAAAGTTAAGATGTTATGTTGATCTAACATGTTCACTAAGTGTACAGGAAAAGAAGCCCTAGGTACACTAGGCACGAAGTCCTGGTCGAGGACTAGGCACAAAGCCCTGGCAAGGAGCTGGGCACTAAAGACCTGCTCGGAAGGTGGGCACGAAGTCCTGGTCGAGGACTGGGCACGAAGCCCTAGCAAGGAGCTGGGCACCGAAGACCTGCTCGGAAGGTGGGCACGAAGACCTGGTCAGGTGCATCGGGCAAAAGTCCAACCGGAGGAGCTGGTTGGCAAAAGGTAAACTCTCCTGAGAGGAGTAGGTGAGAACGCGTTCCCCGTAGAGGGAACAGTAGGCATCGGCTCGACCTAGGGCTCCATTTTGGAGACCCAAAGTCAGAACCAAGACAGCTACGGCTGTAAAACTCACTAACATGCTTGGTTTGTTTTGTTTGGTACTAACCCTGGATGCAGGACCGAAGGAACGAGTTTCTGCAGCTCAGAATGCCCTAAAGGAGAGGGGAAGCAGCTGGGCAAGGCGCCCCGGAGGTCCCGGGCGCCCCCAAGGTGAAGGCAAGACAAGCTAAGCAAGTAATGCTTCGAAAGCACACTGGGGAGGGCGCCCCCGTGCTCCCGGGCGCCCGGATGCTCTGGGTGCCCTGGGTCCAAGCCAACGAAGCGGATAGAGTTTGAGCCAGTGAGAAGCCAACAGACTAAGTCAACCGGGGCGCCCCCTGCGTCCCGGGCGCCCCCAGTCAAACCTCAGCCCGATCCTTGAGGGATAAAGGCTGACCGAGACTGTTGCGGATCGAAGGCCACGTAGAGGGTGCCCCCAACGTCTAGGGCGCCCCCAGGACTGTTATAAATAGCCCTCGACCCCCAAGGCTTCAAGATACAACTTTCCAACGCCAATACACTCTTCTACTCAAGCGCTCTGCTCCAGAATCCTCCAATCTCGAGATACAAGCGCCGACGACGACCCTCTGCTCCGAAATACAACCTACACCGGGCGTCGGTAAGGAAGAGTGTTAAGTTTTTAGTTTACTGTACTAAAATTGTGATATTCTATTGTAAACACTTTGCGAACATATAGAATTGCCCGCAGTAAACGGTCAACGACCGTGGGCCTTGGAGTAGGAGCCGACCGCGACTCCGAACCAAGTAAAATCGCCTGTCTTTGCATTGTGTTCTAATTTTCCGCTGCGTATTCTCTTATCTTTAATCCGAAAACGATTTATGATATTCACCCCCCCCCCTCTATCGTATTCTCTCGATCCAACAGAGTATACCACAGAAGCTATAAAGAGCATCCGCCAAAGAATAGAAACTGCTCAGAGTAGGCAGAAGAGTTATGCTGATGTGCGTCGTAGACCGCTGGAGTTCGAAGATAAAGATACAGTTTTCCTCAAAGTAGCTCTCATGAAAGGCGTAATGAGATTCGGCAAGAAAGGCAAGCTAAGTCCTTGTTACATAGGACCCTACCTAGTAACGAAAAGAGTTAGCAACGTAGCTTACGAGTTAGAGCTACCTCCAGAGATGTCAACTATTCAAAATGTGTTTCATGTCTCAATGCTAAAGAAGCATATCCCTGATGCCAACCAAGTGATTGAGCCACAGACGGTACAAGTTCAAGAAGATCTCAGTTATGAATGTCGACCTATTCAGATAATAGATCAGGCAGTCAAGAAACTGAAGAACAAAGGGTACCCCTAGCGAAGGTTCTATGGCTAAACCAGAAGTTTGAGGACACAACTTGGGAAACAGAAGATAGCATGAGACAAAAGTATCCGGAGCTATTCTAAGTTCGAGGACGAACTTTTGATAAGGTAGGGAGGATTGTAACGCCCAGAATTTTTCAGATTTTTTTCAAAATAAAAAGAAAATAAAAATTTCTTAAAAAGGGGTCGGAGTCGAAACTCAAATCCAAAACCTCTTGTTTAGCATTAATTTGAGTTTCCATTAGGTGGTGGTAAAGCATCACACTAGATTATGGAACCAATATAAGATAAGGGGTAGTAAGCGTCTTTTATGGAACTTGCTTCAACTTCCACTTAGTATATAAAGGAATAGAAAGAAGAGAAAACCAAGGGTTTTCTCATTCCTCCTTCTTCCCTACGAAAACAAGAAGAGGGAAACTAGGGTTTTTCTTCATTTCTTACGCCCAAGATCCGGATCGAGCGAAGGAAGTAGACAAGGAGTACCACGCTAGATCCTACGCCGGTGTAGTAAGTTTAGAAGCGTAAAGATGTAAGTAGATCACTCATCTGCAGTAAAAGTAGTTTTCGTATGGTTTCTAGTGTCGTAGAACTTGAATCTAAGTTTCTTTTGTGTGTGTGATCATGAGTTTAGCAAGACCAAGGTCTTGATTTATCCCAAAATAAGTTTTGGGCATTAGGGCACACAAGGTGGTCGATAAAAATTTTGAGTAAGACCGAGGTGTTACTAAGTCCTAGAACGAGTTCTAGGACTAAGCTTTTATGTAAGTACAAGACCAAGGTCTTGTTGTGTTTTAAAACAAGTTTTGGGAACATTCTTTTTAAGTGCAAAGAATATGCTAAGTATGCATTTTAAGTACAAGCATAAGTATAAGTTTAAGTATATTATTTTTATTAAGTGGCATGTACCGGGCCAAGGCCCACAAGATCTAGGCAAGCCTAGTAGACGCTCTAGTAGGGTTCGGTGGCTAGCTACCCCTAAACCTATTAGGAATGCGCGCATTGGTACTATGTCGGGCCCAAAGAAAGGATGTTAATTTATATTGAAGTATAAGAAGTATACGAATATAAAAGTTTACAGTTTTCAAAGCAAGTATTTTGTTCAAGCATTTTTTAGTTCAAGCAAAGTTTTCAAATGCAAGCATTTGTTACAAGTGAATTCATAAGCATATTCATGCTAGTATAGCATTTTCAGTACATATGTTTAAAAGCAAGCATTCTTTTGATCAAGAGCATGTTTTATATCAATTTCATGTTTTGTGAGAGTAGATATCTACTTACTAAGCAATTTGCTTATAGTTTGCATCCTTTTACTGCAGATAAAAGTAAAGAAAGGATGTAAGGCAAGAAGGCTAAAGGAAGAATGATTTGTGTCAGTGGCGGCGGAACCGTGGAATGAGATCCTTTGGGATGAGTTTTGCATAGTATTCTAAGCTCTAAACAGTAGCAACTTGATAGTAGTTTCGTTTCCGCAAGTTTCATGTTAGTAGTTTTATTTCCGCAAAGATTATAAGTTGAGTTGTTATTCCGCAAGAGATTTGGAGTTGGTGATGCATGCTAAATAGAGTATAATTATGGTTATTATGATTGTGAGTCCTATAATTTTAGTGTAGTTGAATAGAAATATATTTCATCAGTTGATCAATGTTTCTGAAGTCTGGAACTGGAATCCCAGACGTATCAGTTGACTGCTCCCGATAGCAGTCGACTGCCCTCAGTGCAATCGAGGGAACAGAAATATTGGTCGCGTGATTTCCAAGTGGAGTCGACTGCACCAATCGACTGGTAACACAATCAGTCGACTGACCCTCGACCAGATTTCAAACAGAAAAATTGGTCGAGTGAATTGGCCTAGGAGTCGACTGCCATCAGTCGACTGCTCAAGGAGGGAGTCGACTGCCATCAGTCGACTGCTCAAGGAGGGAGTCGACTGCCATCAGTCGACTGCTCAAGGAGGCAGTTGACTGGTCCTGGTTGAGTAGAAAAGTAAATGTGACCTCCCTTTAAGGTTAATATTAAAAAGAGAGGGTCGTTACAAATCATCGCTAAAATACACAATGGTGTTGGACAATATCTAAATAAAACATATAAGATAAGATAAGATCTAAATAAAAGATCAAAGACTAAACAACTCAATACTTTTATAATGAATTTAATCCAATTTTAGGGACCCTTGGGAGTGGTGGACCTTTTTATATCTCTACATTTCGGTCCATAGATCAAGCCAAGGGAAAGACTCCTTTTACCCATCATCCTATATATTATCTTTTTGGTTGCATGTTTAAATAGAAACTTAATTATTTATTATATTATATGATAAATGAGACTGAGAAATAAAAAGAAATTGTTTATTTATAGAAATAGAAACTTTTTAATATGATGGAGATATTTGAGCTGAAATAAAATTATACAATATGATGGAGATATTTGAACTTGGCCTTGAAGGTCAGGCTGAGCTGCTAAGTTATCTGGAAGATGGTTGTTTCGTATTGTTGAGCCAAAGCAGAGCGCCCCAGAGTGGATCACCGTGTCGAGAAGTTGAGTGGTCCCGAGTGGAATCTAAGTCTTCTGGGTAGATGTCGAGCGCTCCCAAGTGAAATGTCGAGTCGAGAAGGAAGATGTCGAGTTCTTCCTCCAATCAGGAAGCGCATACTCGAGTCAGAAAAAGAATTCGTCGAGGGAGATGCTTAGGCCTGCACTCAACGTAGTTTCCTTGAAACAGATGACCCAAGAAATTAAACCTTGAAACTCAATCGGATGTGCGGCAATTCTGATTCAAGGAAACTGCAATGAATGCAAGCCTCGATATCTCCCTCGGCGAATTCTTTTTCTGACTCGACTACATGTTTCCTAATTGGAGAAAGCACTCGACATCTTCCTTCCTGACTCGGCACTTGGGAGTGCTCGACATCCACTCGAAAGACTTAGAGTCCACTCAGGGCCACTCAACTTCCTGACTCGGTGATTCACTTTGGGGCGCTCTACAATGCTGCCATCTTCCACACAACCTAGCAGCTCGGTCTAACCTTCAAGGCCAACAACCTGAGATTATCTGCTCAAGTCATCTCGATAGATAAGTTAAAATTAATTTTATGTAATTTTACTTCAACCCAAATATCTCCGGCAAATTGTCCAACAATCTTGAAACTGAATCATTTATTTTGAGATGACCATAGAAAGTATTGAGATGCAATAGACTCATCACATGAAGGCCCCTTTCTCCCCGATTGAAAATGTTTCAATCAACCATGGGGAAAGGCTAGAGAAGATCACTAGGTTGAACTTCAAGAGGTGATAGCAAAAGATGCTCTTCGACTTGACCATGCTCAATCTGGCTCGGTTTTTGATCGAGGACCCTCCCAAGTATGCTAAGGATGCTGATATCCAGATCATCAGTGCAGTGGAGGGTTAGACTTATTTTGAGTTTTTATACCAAAACTACATCCTCAACTGCCTTGCAAACTCGTTATATGTTGTGTATTGCACAAAGAGAATGGCTAATGAGTTGTGGGAGTTCTTGGATAAGAAATACAAGACGGAGGATACGGGGGCTAAGAAGTTCATTGTGGGCCGATTCCTAGACTACGAAATGGTTGACTCCAAGACTGTGATCAACCAAGTCCAGGAGCTTCAGGTGATCTTGCATGAGATTCACTCGGAAGGTATGGTTCTAAATGAAACCTTCTAGGTGATAGCAATAATTGAGAAGCTACCTCTCAGCTAGAAGGACTTCAAGAACTATTTAAAACACAAGAGAAAGGAGATGAATGTGGAGGAAATCGTCGTTATACTTCACATTGAAGAAGACAATAAGGGTTCAAAAAGAAAGTTATTCTCTCAGGATACTATGCAAGCCAAGGTGATCAACCATAGTTAAAACTCGAAATAGAAAAATTCCAAATATCCAAAGATGAGATCCAGAGGAGGCGTAAACAAAATGTTCTATGGGTAGTGCTTTAGCTATGGTAATGTGGATCACCAATCTTCGAAATGCAAAAAGCTAAAGAAGAAGAAGGAAGCCAACGTGAACGAGGGATTAGAAATGGACGACCTCTACAGCATGGTCTCCAAGTTGAACCTGGTGGGTTCAAACCCACGGCAATCATGGATCGATACTGGTGCAACCAAACATATGTACTGCAACAAGAAGCTGCTCCAAACTTCCAAGAAGTCAATGGAGACAAACTATTCATGGGGAACTCAGCAACCTCGAATATCATGAACTAAAGAAAAGTGGTGCTGAAGCTAGCCTAGGCAAGGATTTAACTCTTAACAATGTATTGTATGTTTTAGAGATTTGGAAGAATCTAGTATCCGAATCACTATTAAATAAGCACGACACCTGTATTATTTTTGAAACCGATAGAGTTGTTCTTTCCAAGAATAGAATATTTTTAGGAAAGGATTATATAACTGATGGGTTGTTTAAGCTCAACGTAATGACAATTACGCCTAAGGTTAATAAAAATGCAAACTCTTCCGTTTATATGCTTAATTCTTCATGTTTGTGGCATGATAGACTAAGACATGTTAACTATGATATGTTGTGTAGATTAATTAACATGAAAAACATACCAATATTCCATCTTGGCACAAACCACAAGTGTGAAACTTGTGTTGAAGCGAAAATGACAATGTCATCCTTTTAACATGTTGAAAGACGTAGCGAACTACTCGACCTAATTCACACCAATATGTGCGACCTAAAAGGTACGCCGACATGTTGTAGGAATAAATACTTCATCACTTTTGTAGCTGATAAAATAAAATATTGTTATGTGTTTCTTCTCAAGAGTAAGGATGGAGCTATAGAGAAATTTGTTCTCTATAAGAATGAGGCTAAAAAATAACTTAATAAAAAGATTAAGATGGTTCGATGTGACTGAGACGGTGAATATGTTTCACCGTTTGCTGAGTTGTGTATTGAACATGGGATCAGACACCTTATAGTCAATAAAAAGGAGTTGTTGATCGAAAGTATCAAACTCTGAAGTAGATGATGAATGCTCTTCTATTAATCTCTGGACTACTAAAATTTATGTAAGGAAGATATGTTAACAGCTAATTACCTTTTAAATAAGATGCCCTTAAAGAAAATAGATAAGAGCCCTTATGAGTTATAGAATGAAAGATAACCGTCCTATAAATATTTATGAGCATGGGGGTATCTTACAAAAGCTTTGGTTCCTGATCCAAAAAGGATTAAGATAGGACCAAAAAGTTGATTGCATATTTATCATATATACACATTGTAAGTACCCCTAGTAAGTTTTTATGTGGTCAACCAAGTCATGTTAGGTCATGTTGTATTTTAATCCCTATGTCTAAGTGTGCAGGAGCTTAGGAGCGTAAGAAGTCCAGTTGAAGACGCAGCGGTCGACAATGATGGCACGGGAAGGGAGTCGATGAGCTCAGTGCATCCGAGGGATGCGGAGGTCTGCAGAAGAGTACGCCGGTGGAGCGAGAAGGACGCGCTCGTTGTCTGAGGGACGAGAATCTCAGCGGAAGCACGTTCGAGGAGAAGGACAGAGGAGGGTTCGAGTGAGCCCGACTTTGGAAGACCCGAAATCACCCAAGAAGACCTGTTGAAAACTGGTTAGCATTGGGTTGACCCAAATTCACTCGGGCACTCGAGAGCACTCAGGAGCTCGTGAATGAGGGCGCCCCTATTCTCGGGCGCCCTAGTGCATATAGGCGCCCGAGAAGTGACTTTCTATCCATAACATAGCTATTCACGAAAGTTGTGAAGGGATAATGTCTAAGCCACGTGTTAGGCGCCCCTAAGCTCACTGGTGCCAGTGCAGGGTCACGTCAACATGTGGATAAACTTGACTAGGGCTATAAATAAGCCCCCAGAGCTTAGTTCCAAAATAAAAATTCACTGTAATCGAATTTCCTTTCTGTTTTTTGAGTTCTATATTTTTGTAAGAGGCTTCTCCGCCCAAAAGAGTTATTCAAGAGAATCGAGCTATACTTTTGCCTTGGATTAGTAACCTTCCTGGTTGCAAACCAAGTAACCGTCTGTGTCTCTTTTCTTGTTTGTTTAAATTAATTTTTATATTTATCTTGCTTGTGACTAACTGCCGTCTTTGTTAAACAAGGACAAAAGATAGATTTTTATTTGCAAGGCAATTCACCCCTCCCCGTCCCCTACCAACCGCACGATCGCTGATATACATAACAGTAGTGCACATCAATTTTTTGTATATGAGTCACAAATATCAGATATATACAAGAACTCAATAATAAAATCGAGAAATACCTCATTCTTCGAGCATGTATTTCCATATAACACTCAAGAGGATGCTGGCTCCTCAAAATAGGCATATGAAACACAAGAAGAAGATGATGATGATGAACCATGTGAGATTGAGCTCAAACAAAGTAAAGGAGCTCTGGTGGAAAAATCCTATGAAATGGATTTTATCACTTTCATATTGGAAAGTGAGCCATAAAGCTACCTAGAAGCAGTAAGCTCTTCTGAAGGACCTCATTGGAAAAAGGCAATTGCATTTGAGATACTCTATCTTGCAAAACCACACTTAGAAACTTATAGATCTTCCTCCAGGAAGTAAACCACTAGGTTGCGAGTGGATATTCAAGAAGAAAATGAAATAAGATGATACAATTGATAAGCACAAGGTCAGATGTGTAATTAAAGGTTACTGACAACTAGAAGATCTTGATTACTTTCATATATATTCTTCGGTATCGAGAATAACTTTCATTAGAGTGTTGTTGGCTATTGTCATTTTATAGAATCTGGAAATACATCAAATGAATGTAAAGACAACCTTTCTAAATCGGGATTTAGAAGAGGAAATCTACATGAAGTAATCTAAAAGGTTTTCTATGGCAGGGAAAGAAAACAAGATTGGTAAATTGGTGAAGTCGTTATACAGCTTGAAACAAGTAATGAAGTAGTGACATGAAAATTTTGATAATGTCATGATGGAATGTGGATTCACAATGAATGCATGTGGTAAATGTGTCTACATGAAAGTCATAAAGAATGACAATGTCATCTTGTGTCTTTATGTAGATGACATACTTATCATTGAGAGTAATGATATGATAATCAAATCCACTAAAGATATGGTCAACGCAAGATTTGACATGAAAGACATAGGACTAGCTGAACTAATTCTAAGAATAAAAAATTTTAGAATAGCAAAAAGACTTGTTCCTAATTAGTCCCACTATGTGGACAAAATTCTTTAGAAATTCACAAAGAATGATACTATGTTGTCATGAATGCCGATAGATACGAGTTAACATCTATCAAAGAATCGAGGAAAAGTATCTCTCAGATAGAGTACTTTCTAGCGATTAGAAGTCTAATGTACCTGATGAGTTGTGCATGACCAGACTTAGCCTACATAGTAAGTAAATTGAGTAGACACATGAATAATCTCGGTGTTGACCACTAAAAAAGGATAACAAGACTACTGAGGTACTTGAGGTATACTCGTGAAAATGGACTGCACTATACGAGATATCTTGTTGTGATCGAAGGATACAACGATGTAAGTTGGATATCTAACATGAAAGACTCTAAGTCTATGAGTGGATATGTATTCTCTCTGGGAAGTGCAGTCATTTCATGAAAATCTTTTAAGTAAACCGTAATAACCAAATCCACAATAGAATTTGAGTTTACAGCTCTTAATAAATATGGTGAAGAAGATGCATGGCTATGATAATTCTTAGAAGATGTTCTAAGACAACCGAAACTTGTGCCAGTAATTTGAATACATTACGATAGTCAATTAGTAATTGGTCGGGCACAAAGCCAACTATATAATCATAAGTCTAGATATATATGTTGAAGACCTGCATTTAAAATAATTCGGTCTTGTATCAACAGTAACCTCTTAATCAACAGGAAATATGTAGAGATTACTTCTCAGGACTACACATCTTGTCTACAATAAATTTTAATGTTCCCTTGGTCAAGTGGGCCGTGGTCACTGTGGGTTAAAGGGTGGGGGACAAAGAGCTTGTGGTTGTTGAGCGTCAACAATAAACATCAAAATGAAATAAATACAATCAATATATTTTTCTAGTAGGTGTTCAGGGTTTATGGATGGTTTATGGATGGATAGATAATTTTTGGGTCAAAAAAACATAGTATTATAAGACAGTAAACGAACGGAGTCAAATTTTATAATGTTCAAACTTATTTGGTAACGTAACACGTCCAACCAAACCGAGCATAAAATAACTTGATTTATTTTTTATCAACTTAAACTTGATTAAGCTTGAGCTTGATTAAAAATAATTTGAACTTAATTCATTTAAATATTATTGATCTCTCAATTTAAATTTAGTTGATTCTTTAAAATTTTTACATTTTAAATTTATTTAGTTATTAAATTTGGTTATTGAATTCATTTCAAAATCTTATTTATTTAACATATGATAACAAATTTATTGTTGGAAATTATTTACAAACATTATTAATATGTTCACAAATATTAATGTTAAAGTTAAATACATGTTCACCTTTATTCATTTAGTTTAACGAATTATACAAACTTATTCATTAATTAATCTTGTATATATTTAACAAGCATATACAATCTTTAATTAAATTAAACACCAAACTTTGTCACAATTATTTAAGGCACTATTAAATTACGACAAGATGAAGAACAGGACGAGGAAATGATAGACCAATGAAACTACAAAGGTCAAAATCGCATTAATACAACACTCATCAGTAACCATATTTAACAATAATAATTGCAATGGCTATGACCTGTATTAGAAAAAATACATTAAAAAAATGAAACTATAAATTGGAACAATCTCATCAAATATGAGTACCAACGAAAACGCTTTTATTACTAAGCCCCAACTTCTGCGTTGATATCATACACCACCTGTCTAAAAGTAACGTTGAAAAGGAAAATTTTCAAAGACAAGGTCCAGAGATTCCAACCAGGTAAATTTTTCTCGCAGAGACGTCTTCAATTGTCTACTTTAAGTACTGGACATTGTGGAAGCTGCAGCAAACACCAATAATTGCCATTCATTCCTGATGAGCTAATCAGCAGCAACTACACCAAACATTGCAAGGAAGCGTCTGCTGCTTTCCTTGTCTCATCCATTTTGGTTATAGCAAGCTCCACAAAATCAAAGAGACGAATAACGATCAAAACCTTTTACGCTAACATATCTGCATCAAGCCATTTTGGTTTGGATTTGCCGGTGAACATGTACAAGTAACTCAACATAAGAGAGGCCTCCAGGAGTTTTATCCTCAACCATATACGACAGGAAATGCATGCCTATACAAAATGGCATGTGAAATTTTCAATTGAAGTGAAACACTAAACAACAAAATATTGCCCAAAACAATTGCAAGAGAAGAAAGGCTTTGAATTTAAACCAACCTGTGGGGTCACCCTTCCTGCATAGCCGCAAACTGCAGAGCATTCCGAAACTTCAGTACTGTTGTACAACATGATGAAATATTATTAAGACAGAATAACAGAAACTACATACCGCAGGTATGAACATCTCTGCTGCCTTATCTCATTAATGACATCACTTAGCTTCTTTGACAAGTCGTTATCAAATTGCTGCAATACAAGCTGCATTGACCAAAACATGCACTTCAAGATGAAACAAAATTCTATTTGAATATGAAAAATTAAGCCAGAAGCTAATAGGGACATGATCAAGAATCATAGATCTTCATATCTATTTGCAGTTTAGATTCATGAACCATCAGTCCAAGCACCAATCTAAAACAAAGGAATGCAGTTTTACCATTTATGTTGATATTATAATAACCACACTAATCCATTAGATAAATAATTTGAAACTAGAGCTACCATAGCATAGTGTTCATCATGCAACCCATCTAGAATAACACAAGATGAACCCTTCAATAGAACGAATGCATGAACTAGAGGAACATGACATGTATGAAAGCACATCTAACATTGAAGTGAAGAGTAAAAACTCATACAACATCCTTGCAGATATAACAGAGATCCCCAGGTGGCAACTAGATAGAAATCCAAATTTCATGAACTTCACCCATACCAACATGATAGAAACGTCACAATCCAAAATCTTTTTAAGTAGGTTTAGGAACTCGGATTACAACAATTTTACCAGGGTTTAATTAAACAAGATAAGCTAGTACCAATTCAATGAACCAAAAAAAGGAAATAATTAAGCTGGATAAGCAGATGGATGGAAGTAAGAGTTTTGGACATTGATGAAGATAATAGGATAAAGAGTGACCAGTAAAACAAAGAATGATTAATGAGGTTGGGTAACATCGAACCTCGGGCGACTGGCCCGATCCCATGGAGGTTTCCCACCGGCCACCAGGATAAATCAAGAAGCGGTCGCAGTGGGCAGCCCAGCGTCCCAGGGTTCGCACTCTATTTGGAGGGAAAATTCCTGCAAAATACGTCATAGCTAGGGATCGAACCGCGAAAACCTGGTATGACAACTAGTCGACCAATAAAACAAAGAAGCTTTTATGGTTGTTTCATTGTTGTCTTTTTGATTAAAACTAAAATTCTATAGCACTTAAAGATACAACTAGTCATATGAGTATGTTCGGCAGTAATGAAATATTACAAACAAAAAATGTGTAGCAACAATACATGTTAAAAACTTAAATAAGGAGAAATTGAATAAATATAGTAAGGATAATGTTGAAAAATGACGAATGATAAATAAGTTTCTTAGCCAGATAAGCAAGACAAGTTGAGTCGCCACTCCCTGAAGCCTAGAAGAATATTACTGGTTTTCCTTGTCTTAACTCAAATGTTTCCACGTTCATACAACTACTGGCCTTGCATTGTGAACATAATCAAACCACATGATTCATTGAAGACGAACAAATGTTATTATGGAATTAAACTAAAATAGCAAAAATGTCTGAACTATAAAATTTGAAATTTGTAAAAGCAAAATACAATAATAACAACCACCCAACCTTATTCTACTAGATGGGGTCGGCTATGTGAGTCTTTCCACGCCAACGAGCTCTATCACTTTATTCAAGTCATTTTTTTTATTTTCCTCTTCCTTGTTTGATGTGTATATTCGTCATAGTTTCACATTACCTAACTAGAGTATCTATTGGTCGTCTAATTACATATCAATACCATCTTAAACGTGTCTCTTGGAATTTTCCCTTCAATAGATGCAACCTCGACTTTCTTTTTAATGTTCTCATTTCTCATCTTGTTTATCCTCGTATGTCTATACATCCACCTTCATATCCTCATCCCTGCAACTCTCATCTTCTGCTCGTTCTCAAATCATAGTCTAACATTCAGTTCTATATAATATAGCAGGTTTAACTTTTGTAGAATTTTCCCTTTTTAGGGGTACTTTACAATCACATAGAATACCCAACACTCCTTCATTTCAATCATCATTCTTATATTTTATGTAAGACATTTTTCTCAATCCCTTCATCCTTTTGCAAAAATAAACCTAAATACTTAAAATTCTTGGTTCCAAACAACTCATCTCCTATCTTAGTATTTACTCCTTCACGTATAATATCTAACAAAATATTATCATCTGCAACAATATGCACCACAGTACTATGTCATGGATGTGTCTAGTGAGTTCATCCATGATTAGTATAAAATATAGGTGACTTAAAGCTGATCCTTGATATAACCCTATTTTTATGGAAAATACTTCGGTTAATCCACATAAAGTTTTTACTATTATCATTATATCCTCATACATATCTTTAATTAGTTCAATATACGTTATATTAACACATCTCATTTTTAGAATTCTCCATATAATTTCTCTTGGGACTCCATCATAATTTTATTTTGATAATATCATGTGTAGATGTTGTTTTTGTTCTCAATATTTTTCAATTAGTTACCTAAGTATAGATTCTATTGTCAACCTTCCGTGCATAAATCCAAATTGATTTTCAGTCACTATAGCTTTCTTCCTTAATCTTTTTTCTATTTCTCTTTACCAAAATTTCTTGGTATGACTCATAAGTTTAATACCTCTATAATTTGTATAATTTTGTACGTCTCTTTTGTTCGTGTATAAAAGAAGTAGAGTACTTACCCACCATTAAATAGATTTTTTTTCATTTTTAATATTAGGTTAAATAACTTTGTAGGTCATTGAATACTTTATTTCCCTAGACACTTTCATGTCATCATCCAATCCAACTACTTTTCCATTTTGCATCCCATTTAAAACTTGATCTACTTCTAAAATTTGAATTTTACAATAAAAATTTAAATTTATATACTCTTTTAATCTACTTAAATTACCTAATTTAAGTTGGTCGTCTAAATCTTCATTAAAAAGTTGATGAAAATACCTCTTCCACTACTCTGTTATTTCCTATAAGATCTCTTATTTTCTTCTCTCTCACCTTGGTTATTTTGTAAATGTCTCTTTCCCCTTCTTTTTATTCAATTTTAGATATAAGCATTCAAAAGTTTCATTCTTAACTTCATTTATTACTTTCTTAGTCTCTTTCTTGTCTATCATATATTTTTTGAAGTTTTACTCATTTTTACAAGTATAAAATACTTTATAGATTATTCGTATTTCCTTCACTTTCTCTTGTACTTTCTCATTCCACCACAGAGATTCTTTACTTGATGGTGCACATCCCTTTAACTCACCGAATACACTCTTGGCTACCATTTTCAACTTTGATATCATCTTATCACATGTTGTATTCGAGTCGTCATATATTTATCCTAATACTTGTACTCTTATCTTCTCCTTAAATATATTTTGTGCCACTTAATTCTCTATATTGGGTAGTTAAGTTTTTTCAGAAATGGCCTTGCAATCTTTACAAATATTTATATCTTTCTTTCTAACTATAAGCAAGTCAACTTGCAAGTCTATATTCCCACTTTTCTAACTATCTTTCTTTTCTTAAAAAAACATATTAACTAGTATCAGACTTGTCAAAAGCGTTCGCTTCGCGCGCTTAAGCGTCATGCGCAGCGAAGCGAGGCTTCATCGATTCTGTGAATGCAGAAGCCAGCAGGATTGACGAAGCGGCGCTTCACGCGACGCGCAACACGATCTTTGGCAAAAAAAATTCCAAATTTGCCTTTTGTTTTGATTAAAGCCCTAATTCTCTTTGCAATTGCGCCTCTTCATCTTCGTCTCACCATCGCCAACGTCTGCCGCTGAGTCTTCGTCTGCTTCTCACCGCGGCTTCGTCTGCCGTTGCGTCCAGCCATCCAGGTTTTCCTTTCTCAGAACTGCATCGCTGGCAAGGTCGGTATGTGCGGCGACCCTTACGGCGCCACTGGACACTCCTCCGCCATCAAAAGCAACATCGCACTCCTCCGCCGCCGCCGGAAGCGCACCGCCGGAGGCGAGCGACGCTCCGGCGAGGCGCTTTCGCCACGCCACCGGACTGACGCCGCCGGTTATTTTGTTTTTTATTAATGTTAAAAAAAACAATTCCTTAAAAAAAAATCAAACAATTCCTCAAAAAAATCTTATAAATTTTATTAAATCATATAAAATAATTTAAATATATAAAAATATTTTTAAAATAAAAAATTCTATTAAATTTTATTATGTAATATAAATCAGATTTAAAATTTATAAAATATATATTTTTTAAATATAAAAATCTGATAACATCATTAATTAATATCAATCAAATTTAAATATATTTAAAATTAAAAAATTCTAAATTTTTTTATTAATACTTATAAAATCAGAAATCAGATAAAATTTAAAATTTAAATCAGACTTAAAATCAGATTATAAAATTTTAAATCAGATTAAAAAATTTAAATCAAATTTAAAATTTAAAAATTTAAATACATTAAAATTATATTTAAACAAAATCTAAAAACTATTAATTAGATATTTATATTTAAATATATTGAAATATAATTTAAATAAAAATTTAGTAAATTATATTAATTAATATAAACCACTAAATAAATAAATAAAATTTAAATATATAATAAATATATTTAAAATAAAAAACTAAAAATTAATTAATTCATTTAAAATAAAATTCATATTTAAATATATATTTAAATTTTTAAATTAAAAATTATAATAAATTTAATTAATTCATATAAATCAGATTTATATTTTGATAATAATTTTTTTCCAATTTTATATATATGTTTTTTATTCATTGATTATTATTGTTATTAATTTCAATTTTCATCGGTGTTGAGTGAGTTTATTTGACTTGATTCTAAATCATGTCAAATACAGTAATTCCATCTACTCGAAAAGATATTGCTTGGAGTTATGCAGCATGTTCAGATCCTAAAAATCCAAATATTGTCACTTGTATTTTTTGTGGTAAAATAACAAATGGCAGAATTTATCGACACAAGCTGCATTTGGTTGAAGGCAATAGAAATGTGAAAGCTTATCCGAAATGTCCCGAGCATGTTAAAGAAGAAATTAGAGAATTCATGCAAAAAAAAAATTGAAAAATCAAATGAATGATATTCCTCATTCTGATGATATTGATGATTTGGAAGAACATGAAGAGGATCATCAAACTAAAGGAAAAGGAAAACGACCAATATCTGATTCAAGCATCCATCCTACGGTCCAAGGTAAAAAGTGCAAACAAACTAGACCTATTAATCTTTATTTTATGAATGATGTTGATGAAATTGTCAAACAAAGGAGAATTTGATGAAAATAAAAAGATGTTGAGAGATATTGCGGTTGAGAAATTTGCAAGATGAATGTATGATGCTGGAATTCCTTTCAATGCTGTTAAATATGATTCTTTTGAGCCTAGTATTGAAGCTATTGGACAATTTGGATCTGGGATGAAAGTGAGAGTTAAGTATTTAAAGAAATAGTTGTCAAATACAAACTTGCTCCCCAAATCCCACGAAGAAGATCGTGCTAAGTTTAGGTGCACAATCATGGCAGATGGATGGACAGATAAAAAGGATAGCTCTTATAATTTTTTTGGTAAACGGTGTCAAAGGAAGTGTTTTTGTTGAATCAGTTGATGCTTCAAGCTTTTTTCACACAGCTGACAAGATGATTGAGTTGTTTTCTAAATTTGTGTATCGCATTGGAGAAAACAATGTGGTTTAGATCGTAACAGATAATGCAAGTTGCAATGTCAGTGCATGTAATATTTTAAATATATATTATTTTCAAGTTTTAATTAATAATTGGATATTTGGATCATATTTTTATTTTTTTCGACTAATTTTATTTTTTTCAGGTCGTCTTTTAGAAAATCGATTTCCACACTTGTACTGGACTCCCTGTGCAGCTCACTATTTAAATTTGTTGCTCGAGGATATATTCAAAATTCCTCATCTTAGAAAATTGAATGAACAGACGTTGATGGTGAATGGTTATATTTATAACACACCACAAGTATTGAGCATGATGAGAGAGTTTACTAGACAAAGAGACATGGTAAGAACCGCAAAGACACATTTTGCAACAGCTTTTTTGACTTTAAAGCGGTTTCATATACAACAAGCAAATTTGAGAAAGATGTTTACATTTGAAAAGTGGGCAAATAGTCGATTTTCGAAGGAGGCTGTAGGAAAACGTGTAGCAGAAGTGATATTGATGCATTCTTTTTGGAAAAATATAGTTTTTGCATTAAAAGTTGGTGGCCTATTGGTGAAAGTATTGCGACTGGTAGATGGTGAAAAAAGATCTCCTATGGGTTATATTTATGAGTCAATGGATAGAGCTAAAGAAGCTATTGTTGCGTCATTTAACAATAATGAAGAATAATATTGAAGTGTTTTTGAATTCATTGACAAAAGATGCAATATTCAACTCCATCGACCTTTGCACGCAGCTGGATATTTCTTGAATTCAGAGTGTTTTTACTCAAACCCTGACATAGAAAATAATACAGAAGTAATGGAGGGTTTGTACAAGTGCATATCTAGATTGGTGAGAGGTGAGGGTTCACAAGATCATATCACGAATCAATTAGAAAAGTACAAGCAAAGACTTTTTGGTTTGCCAATGGCTTTCATACAAAGAACTTTAAAATCACCAGATAAATTTGCAAATAATTTGTTGTGATATTTCAATATTGGATGGTATCATTACAATAAAGTTAATCTTATAATTCATATGTTTCTGTGTTTCAAGCTGATTGGTGGTCTTCTTATAGTGCATCAACGCCTGAATTAAAAGCATTTGCAATGAAGATTTTAAACCTCACATGCTCTGCTTCTAGCTGTAAACGTAATTGGAGTGTTTTTAAACATGTAAGTTAAAGTTTTTTTAATACATATTAAAAATTATATTATGGACTTAACCTTTGATTTCTTAATTATTTTTTTTTTGTAAATACATTGCAAGAAGAGAATAAGGTTATCTCAACAACGATTGAATGATTTGGTATATATCAAGTACAATAGAGCTTTGAGGCGTAGATATGACATGTGAGATAAGATTGATCTTATTTCTGTCAGAGGTAGATGATAGTAATGAATGGTTGTTGGGAAAATTAGATGACAGTGTTAAAGACAATGAAAATGATTTTATCTTTGAAGGTGAAGATTTGCGTTGGAGTGATGTAGCACGAGCATCTGGGCTTGGTGAAAGTGCATATGACTTTCGATCTCGAAATGCATCTTCTTCAAAAAGAGCATCATCATCTGCTTCAGCAAAAAGAAAACAAATTTCGGCTCAAACTAGTCTTGTAGATGAAGAGATTAACTTGATGATGAAATTGAAGAAGAAGATACCGATGGATACAAATCAAGCGATGGAGTTGATGACATAGATTTGGATAATGAAGATGAAGAAGATGATGATTTTGATATTTGATATTTCATTTTCATCTAAGCATCCATTAAGACTTTTGATGTATTTTTAATTTTTTGAATAATCTACAATTTTATCAAGTTGTTATGGTCATTTGGATTTTCAAAGACTTTTGATAGGTATAATAGTCCTTTTGTTTATTACGATTTTTTCTGTAAAGCCCACGCTTCGCTTTACGCTTTAAGCCCCAAGACCTTCAAGCGCTTTTTTGCGCCTTGCGTTTGTGACAACTATGACTAATATAAAGATCATATGCTATTGCAAAATCCAATATAATTATCCCTTCTTCATCAAGCACTTTATCCTATTCCTTATTTTCACTCCTACATGCTCATTTAGATCTTTTATTAAAATCATTTCATTTGACAGAATATTTTACAATACTTTATCTAGATCATCCCAAAACCTAGATTTGATTCTTGATCTAATTCTACTTGAGGTACACATATACTAATTATGTTAATAATTTCTTTCGCAAGTACTATCTTGAGAGTTATAATCTTATCTCTTTCTAACTACTCATGCAACTTCATCCTTTAACAAACTATCTACAAATTAACATACTTCATTTCTTATTTTAATAATTCTTGTATACCATAACTTAAAACTCATGTTCTTTATCATCTTTATCATCTCTTCTACTCATTTTGTCTCTTGTATATAAAATACTAATTTTTCTCCTAATCATATTTACTACCTTTATTATTTTATCAGTGAGCATTTTTATGTTCTATGTTCTAAATCTTAGACTATTAGTTTTCTTATAATATTTATTCTTATCCCACCTATAGTCTGAGAACTCTTGTATATCTAACACTACACACAAGTTCTCATACAGATATAGAGGTCATTGATACGTTATAGGTCAAGCCTGTAACGTGAACTCTAACATATTTAACACTATATCTGAGTTCTTGTGGAGATGCAACAGTCCTTGCGGAGACACTACAGTCAGATCTGCAGCGCGTTCCTTCTAGGGAAGGACCTGGCATTAGCACAATAATTTGATAGATCTATTCATTAATACAGAAAGGGAGCATATAAAACATTTGGCCAAGCTATTATAAATTTCCACAATAAAATGGCCAAAAATAAACCATCACGAGTCAAATGGCTAGCATTTACCGACTACATAACAGAAACAGGTGTTAAGGTAAATTTTGAACATATTGATGGTAAATTGAATATTCTTGCAGATACTCTCTCGACTAGTGGAACAGCAAGAAACATTGGCAGTCCTCAGCGACTCCTTGGAAGAAATTATTCTTGAAGCCATGGAAGAAGTATCAAGTTCCACACAATTTCCCTTGCTAAAGAAATATGAGGACCTGATTCATGACACGTTACAAAAGATTCTTTTGCAAGAAGAACATGATAAAAGAAATCAAATGGTAAGGATTGAAGACGAAGTCATCAGTAATGTGCTGGAGAAGCTTCGAGAGTTGGAACTCATAATGCAAATGAAAGAATATGACTTCAACAGCCGAAGATACCAAGGAGGTTTTGAAAGTTACTACCACAAGCATCTCGAAGAAATTCGAGAAAGTAGAAGGGATCTTTTCCAAGAAGTCCAACGTATTCAGCAGATTGGACGTGAAATAAGAAAGGTGCCTCCATGAAGCAAATGGTGGGCCCAATTCCTGCAAGCATCCAAAAGAAAGGACATAGGTGTAAAGCAGTTTTAATAAAGAGGAATGGATTGAGCCCCGGGAAGCCGTCCTTTCCAACTCTATGAACTGTAACGATAAGCTTCATGAGCTGTAAAGTTTATCGAGTGCGTTGTAAAGCTTTTATGGCCGACAAAGGGTGAATGATTAAGGGACGATAGGGCCAAAAGAATGGGTACCCGCCTCTGTTAATTCACAACCTTCTCGCCTATAAAAGGCTATGAGTGTAAAAGGTTTGAGCACGCCTTGAGCAACACCAAGACGCTCATTCCTAAAGAATGTAATCAGCTAGAATCTGAGAGCTTGCTTTTCTTCAAGAAAATAAATCTTTAGGTTTTACCCGGGTTTTAATTTCCGATTGAAGAACGATCTTATTTTGGTATCAGAGCAAAGTTTTAATGACGGGCTAAATTCCTAAAGTATTCAAGGTGAAGGTAAGGGTTATGCTAGAACCACTTCCTTTTCTGCATTCAAGTTAATTTCTTAAAATTGTAAAGTATTTCGAGAGAAGTTATATTTTCTGAGAAAGAATCTAGAGGTTAGAAGGTGGAGACTCGACATGCATCCTTGGTCCGGAATTCCGTAAGGCTAGAAGTGCGTAAGACGGTAAGCTGAAAGACCTCAATCGAGGATATTCTCAGGTATAACTTCTTAGAAAGAAACACAATTAAGAGGCTAAGACCTGTCATTATCTTACCTGCAAAAAGGCGACCGAATTGGTTAACTGACTGCAAAAGACCGTCGTGCATATAAGTCTCCACAGAACGAGTCATGGCAAGTCGGGTGAGTATGAAAGTTTTACTACTTCCTAAGCCGTAAGCAGGAAGGAGAAAAACAGGACCTTATTCATGAGTGAACGATATGAACAGAATATTAGGGAGTGGTATAGTAGATCCCGAACCGTAAACCATGAATACCTTGATCTAGCTGATACCATCAGACCAAAACCTTCTGAGATTGCTAATAATATAGGCGTAATCTACGACCGACTTTCTTTATTTTCAAAAGTCTCTCTTAAGCACTTTTATTCTCTGAAAGGAGAAAACAGGGAGCTCAGGCACGATATTTCAGCACTTCACAAGGCTATCACAACCCTTGAAAAGGAGGTTACTCAACAAAAGCCATTAACAAAGACTGAAGTAAAAACTTTGGTACGAGAAATTGCACAGCAACCAAAGCTAGTTGAAGAAGAAGCTCTTAAGCTAACTGAAGAATTAAGGAAGAATATCAAAAAAGTTGAATTTCTGATTAAGGAGGTCAAACACCTAATCGGTGGATGAATCTAGAAGAGCAAAAGGAAAGCCCAGATTACAAGAAGGCCTTAAAGACAACCAAAGCAATCGACACACCAGCCTTTGGGTTTCTAGCTCCACAAGACTTCAAAACCACCTTTGAGTTACAAAAGTTGTAATCAAGCTAACAAATACTTTAATTTCTCTAGTGATTAATCTAACAACGCAGGTACAAGAACTGCAAAGCTTGATAAAGAGAGTACCTCCAGCCACAGTGATACCAACAACTAGCTCAAAAAAGAACTTGAAGAAACTATTGCAGATCTCACCAAAAGAATTGGCGGACTAAGTTTAGGGAGTGACCCAGTAATCCCAAAGAAGAAGGGCTCGATACTGGTCTTCAAAAATCCAGCTGAAATTCTAAAGAAAATTAATTTCTGAACTAATTGGTTATGTTCAATACTTGGTGGCAGAAAACCAAAGACTGAAGGATGAATTAGCAAGAGTAATAAGGAGAAATCAAAAGGAAGATATCCAGAAGGGTCTAAAAGAGCAAATCAACATTTCATACCTTGCTGAGCAAGTGATATCAAAGGTATCTACAGATGGACAAGTAGCACAAAGAGGTGTTCTTAATAGGCTGTATAATATCAGAGTAAGCTTTGAAATCCCATATGTTCCCGCATTCAGTGTTAATGCAATTCTAGACACTGGAGCTACCTCGTACTGCATTGATACAAAGACAATCCCAGGTCAGGCTACTGAACAAAATTCCTATGTAATTATGATTAATGGAGTTAACTCTCAACAGGAAGCAAGGAGAAAGCTTAAGGCTGGACAAATGATAATTGGGGAAAACAGATTCAGAATTCTCTTTACTTATGCCTTTGAAATGACCGGAAAAGGAATACAGATGGTGCTAGGCTGTAACTTCATTCGAAGCATGTAAGGTGGAGTGCAAATTGAAGGAAATGAGGTAACTTTTTATAAGAACATTACCACCATTGCAACTAACCAAAGCACAGCAACAGCTATTGAAGAATTAAATCTGGATGAAATAGAATATATCCAGATACAAGATGAAGTATCGCTAGCAGGAATCATCTCTAATCAAAATATTCTTGCTAAGCATGGAACTTTGATGCACAGGCTCAAAGAACAAGGCTTTATTGGAGAAAATCAGTTGCAGCATTGGTTAAGAAACGGGATTCTATGTAAGATTGATATTATTAATCCTAATATTACTATCCAGGATAAGCTGCTATCAAATGTAACTCCGGCACTAAAGACAGCTTTTGAAAGACATGTTGAGGCCCTCCTAAAGCTAAAGGTAATAAGACACATCAAAAGCCGACACAGAACAATGGCTATGATAGTCTAGTCTGGGACTTCAGTTGATCCAGCAACCGGCAAGGAGACGAAAGGAAAAGAACGCATGGTCTTTAATTACAGAACTCTGAATGATAATATATATAAAGACCAATACAGCTTGTCAGGAATCAACACTATTCTAAAGAAGGTGGGAAAGACATGTTGAACTCATTTTCTTAATTCGTTCTTTAGAATTTCAGCTGCATTATTAAAGACCAGTATCGAGCCCTTCTTTGGGATTACTGGGTCCCTCCCTAAACTTAGTCCGCCAATTCTTCTTCTGACCATGATGATGACGACTTTCATTTCTAAGAAGTTATACCTAAGAATATCCTAGATTGAGGTCTTTCAGCTTACCGTCATACGCACTTCTAGCCTTACGAAATTCTAGACCAAGGATGCATGTCGAGTCTCCACCTTCCAACCTCTAGATTATTTCTCAGAAAATATAACTTCTCTCGAAATACTTTACAATTTTAAGAAATTAACTTGAATGCAGAAAAGGAAGTGGTTCTAGCGTAACCCTTGCCTTCACCTTGAATACTTTAGGAATTTAGCCTGTCATTAAAACTTTACTCTGATACCAAAACAAGATCGTTCTTCAATCGGAAATTAAAACCCGGGTAAAACCCAGAGATTTATTTTCTTGAAGAAAAGCAAGCTCTCAGATTCTAGCTGATTACACTCTTTAGGAATGAGCGTCTTGGTGTTGCTCAAGGCGTGCTCAAACCTCTTACACTCATAGCCTTTTATAGGAGAGAAAGTTGAGAATTAACAGATGCGGGTACCCATTCTTTTGGCCCCATCGTCCCTCAATCATTCACCCTTTGTCGGTCATAAAAGCTTTACAATGCACTCAATAAACTTTATAGCTCATGAAGCTTATCGTTACAGTTTATAGAGTTGGAAAGGACGACCCTCATCCTTTCTCATCCGGGCTTGGGAACGGCCATGGCGCTTAGCTTGTAAAAGTAAAATATAGTAATTAAATCTGTAGAGACCATTATAATTTGTCACTAGCATGAGAGAACCATATAATGCCTCATAAGCGTATCACATAATAATATGACATCTACGTCAAGCAGCAAGTCTCAAACCAGCAGAAGAGAAATCATTCTGCATATTAAGTGCTAAAAGATATTTTGTTAATGTCGGATGCTCTCTTGGTTGCAAAAATGAAATAAAGTTTAAAGGTTGAACAGCTATCTCATTTGTGTATACAAGGTCAAAAAAACAAAACGAAATAAAAATTGTATGACAAATACATTTGTAAATACAAACTAGGCTATAGTCTCAAACTTTCAGTAATGTTACCTGAGTTGAAAGCCCATCCACAGAAGTAACTCCAAACAATTTTTGAAGTGTGTCTGGGTTGACCATGTTTCCAACATAGATTAAGCAATCTTCACCATTTTCAAGAAGATATATTCCATCATCATTCATGTGCTCACTTGAGAGAGGAATAGTGGAAGATGAAAGAGAACCATCATTTTCCTGTAGCATTGGAATATGTTTAAGTCCAAAAAAGTATTGAAAATACTACTTCGGTCTAAAGTTCAGCCTAAAATCCACATTGACCATAAATACCTTCTCAGTAAGATCATGAATAGATATCATTCTGGGATATACTAACGGAATAACCAATGAAATGGAAAGTGACATAACATGGCTGACCCAATAAGAACGATCATCCAACCGGCCATCATTTCGTAAACCAATGCTTTTAACCAAAGCTGAATAGCATGGACCAAAGACAAAGATAAATGGTTCGTGCATAAGTAATAGTAATGTGAATAAAAAGAGAATTAAACATGATGTTTAGTGACATAAAACAATAATGAGGTAAAAAAAGTGGCATATCATACTATAATGATTGCATTCAGTTAACTATTCTAAAAAAAACAAAATAAGCACAGTACGCAAGAGAAAAAAACCTAAAAACTGATCTATATTGTGCCCTTGGTAAGAAAATATATATCAGAATCCTAATCCAACACCTTGATTTCAAAAGATGTACTTTATGCCTATTTTTGGACTCTAGCATATCATACCATTTATGTAAGGATGTCACAACAATTATGAGAGATGTGAAAATTGTAGATGTTATATGTAAGGATCCTAATTAAGATTGTAAGAGGGGCTTAGATTCATAAAAACTAAATTGTAAAACTTAGAAACACAACCTATTAATAAACTATTTATAAAAGGCAAAAGTTCTACCAAAACATTTTACTCAAGTAATACCAACTAAACCCTATTATACATCTTGAATCATCAGTGTTACCTTGATAGATATAAGAAATAAGAAATATATATGATTTACCTTGATGTGATTGTAGGGATTTGATTAGTCTACTTTCTTAACATAGGATTGATACTTTGTATATATGTATGAGATTGATGAATAAAAATAAAATAACATATTCTTCCTCCTCTGTTTGCTTTAATATTTTATATCATATCAAAGCCACCGCTAGACTAAGAGGAACCGTCGATCGTCGAGCTGCCATCGCTCAAACACCCAGATTTTGGTCATCGGAATCTCTACACATGAGCCACACATTGTTACGAGTTTTCTAGTCCAGTCCCATGCGCTGACACGTTAAAGCGCCTTCATTATTGATAATATCTTCAATTGTCACTATTATGTTTGCCTACTCCAAACTACATCTTCACGTACCTAGTTGAGTCGGTATTTGTTTAGGTGTGACTCTTTTGTCCAACACATTCAAAGTTTCTTTGGTTTTCTTTTGTTCTCTGTTTTCCTTTGCACTCGTTGCTCTTAGGTGATATAGCTAAGTAGTCATCCCCGTGTTTTCAAAAATCACGGAATATAAAGTAAATAGCTCTAATTATCTTGATTGGACTAAGTCCGTTCGTCTTTATTTGTGGAGCATTAATATGGATAATTATATGACTAATGACCCACCTATAGATGAGTCAAAACAGACATGGTTGAAGGAGGAAGGGCAGTTATTTTTGTTAGGACTTTCAACCCCCGTGCATTGAGGCAACAAAGGTCCTGATGAATTTGAAGAGATCGACAAAGTGTTTAAGTTAGCCTTGTGTTTATCTGACTTGTGTGCTAAGATATGTATGGTCTACCAAACCATATATGATGACTTGGCAAGGCTAAGCGTTATGATGGCTCAATGGCTCAAAGTCTGTAAGATCCGAGAAGGATGGCGCATCCGAGGCACCGCAGGATGAGGAACACAAAGCATGACAAGTCGAGGAGAAGATCTACGTAAGCAAAGGATCACTAAAGAGGAGTCATGGACTCGGAGCATCCGAAAGAGGCAGCTTGATGGTAGAAGACCTCAAGACTTAGAAACTCCACATGAGATGTGAGTGGAGTGACCTGTATACATGGGACAAAGGGTAAAAAAGTACCTTACGTGGACTCGATCTTAGAACTAATCGAAGTATGTATGCCAGTCGATTGACGATGAGATTAAGACTACTAGTGATCCAAATATTCAAATATCCCAAGTTAGATTTGTTTAGGGTATTATAGTTGGATCAATTGACTATTAGATAAGGGTTAGTCGACTGTTGGTATCAGACTTGTCAAACGAACAGAACGAATTTCATTGGACGATCACAAAATGTCCAGGAGTCGAACGGAGCAGTCAACTAACCACTTAGGAGTCAATTGGTGGACGGAAGTTCCAACAATACAATTAGGATAAAGATCCATGGAGCAATCGACTGATGAGTGATGGTCAGTCAACTAATGGTCAACAGATCAGTAAATGACAAGATTTGACATGAAGGCAAGGCTATAAAAGGGTTGAGGAAGCTGCGAAAGAGAACAAATAATAAGTGTAAATTACACCCATATTATGTCTTCTCAAGAGCCTTCATTGTTCTGTTCATTCTTGCTTTTGATCGTTGTACTTGTTGATTGTTGTAAGAGATTTCTCCACCTCCAATGCTTAATTGAAGAGGAGAAAAATAGTGGACTCCATGTGCATAGGTCATGAATGTAGGGGGCTGTGAACCATGTAAATCTTGGTGACTATTGGTTTGCATTTTCCATTTCATGCTCTTTTTTTGTTTTCACTGCATAATACTCTTGTATAGAAAACTAACATTGTAGAAAAAGCTATTCACCCCTCTCTAGCGGCTGTCACTGATCTCAACAATTTTTACAATACGAAACTCCATTGTTAGTGACGTGATTGGTCTAATCAATCACATGAATTTGTCAAAGAGCTAATAGAATATCTTGATTCCTTGTATTTTGGAAAGGGTGTATTTCCTGCATTTAAAAGATGTGCAAAGCATCTTATCATGCAGAGAAACAAGATAGTCCATTACAACCTATTTCATGAATTTTAAAAAAGTCTTGAGAATATCTTAACATGTTATTATATTAAGTCCTAATCTGAAAGTACAATAAGCTCAACTGGAGAAGATGGCTATGATGAGTTTTTTAGCTGGGCTTCCTTCTGAGTTTGAGACTGCTTAAGCTCAGATTCTCTCTAATTATGAGATTTCCTCTCTATAAGAAACCTTTAGTAGGGTACCTCGCGCAGAGATTTCTCTACGTGTTCATACCTAATAGTGCTCTTGTTAGTTGAAGTAAGATATCTGAATCTGGAATACAGCAACATAGGATTGATGGTAAAGGAGTGGGGTCAAGCGACTATGATAGGAATTTTAATACTCGAGGACATGAATCAGGAGGTATTGTATGTCACTATTGTCATAAGCTAGGACATAAAACACTGTTGCAAGAAATTGCAATCTAAGAAATCATACTCAACCCATCTAAGAATAATATTTCTAAGATTTGTCATGATTTAGAATATGTCAAATTCTCAGAATACCAAGAATCATTAAAATCTTCATCCATACCAGTTACTGTCATCACTGAGTTAGGTAAACCAAATATGTGTTATTTTCTCATCCTCCAAATGGTCATTGATTCTAGTGTCAAAGATCATATGGCAGGAAATTCTAATTTGTTCAGTCATATACCTCTACATCTTCTAATCCTTTTGTAGATGGGTCAATCTCATGTTCTTGGGTTTGACACAATTACTCCAACTCCTTCAATTCTTACACTCTATCTTCAACTTACCTTAGTTGTCTTTTAATTTAATTTTTGTAAGCAAACTCACATATACTCTTAAATGTTGTGTCTCATTATTGTCTATTTCAAGATCTTATGACGAAGACTATTATTGGTAAAAGACACGAGTCTCGAGGCCTCTACATCATAGAAACACTAGTACCAAAGTCCAACGTCTGTTTTGGAATAATCACCTCGTTTGAAGAACATTGTCACTTGGGTCATCCTTTTCTCCTAGTATTGGAAGAAATTTTATCTCCAATTTTATAGTCTATCCTCATTAGATGTGTCAAATTGCTAAACACCATCGTGTTAATTCGAGTCTAAGAGTCAATAGCTAGTGCTCCTTTTGAATTGGTTCATTCAGATGTTTGGGAACCACATTGTCCTGTTATCTATCAAATTGGTTTTAAATATTTTGTTAATGATTATTCTCATATGACATAGTTATATTTGATGAAAAATCATTTTGAATTATTCTTTTATTTCTCTGCCTTTTTTAATTTAATATTTCTGTATAAATATTACCGATAATGCTAAGTAATGCTTATCATAATCTTTTCCAACTTATATGACTCAACATGACATTCTCCTTCAGACCTCATATAAACACACCATATCAAAATGAGTTTGTTGAGAGAAAGAATATACACCTTAAAACTACAAGAGCTTTATTATTTCAAATGCAAGTTCCTTAATAGTTTTGGGCTGATGCAGTGTCCACAACTTGTTTTCTAATTAATCGTATGCCGTGAGACTCATTATGTTCTCTTTTCAAATAACTCATTGTTTCCTATTGAACCTAAAACATTTGGTTGTATTTGCTTTGTTTGGAATATTCATCCTCAGGTTACAAATCTTGATACAAAATATTTGAAGTGTGTTTTTCTAGGGTATTCTAGGGTTAAAATAATATATATAGATGTTACTATCCTAATCTTAGCAAGTATTTGGTATCCACTAATATCACTTTTGTTGAAATCACATCTTTCTGTCCATCTACCAATCACCCTAGTCAAGGGAGGATGTGATTTGTTAATCTATACCATCACATCTTCTATTTTTTATCCTACTAAATCTGTTCTTATTAAGTCTCCCATTCAGCAAGTTTATTCGCCAAGATATATTCCTCCTAATTTATGTCTTGCGCTAGCTTCTTTATCAGCGGATCCAATTTCAAGTGATGATTTACCAATTGCTCTTTGCAAGAGTAAACGTCAATATACTTATCTAATGTCTTTATATTTTATAGTCACTTATCATCATCTTCCTATTCCTCTGTTGCATCTCTCGATTCTATATTCCTTCCAAAGACTATTCATAAAGCTATATCTCATCCCGATTAGCATAATGCTATGATCGAAGAAATGCATACTGTGGATAACAATGATACTTGGACCCTAGTCAAATTGACTGCTAGGCATGCAGAAGCCAATTAGATGCAAATTGAGATTTACAGCTAAAGTCAATCCTGATGGGTCTATTGCCCGACTGACTTTGTTGCTAAAGACTATGCACCTATGAAGTGGATTATTCAGATACTTTCTCTTGTTGCTAAACTTAGAACAACCACATCAACTTCCCTAAACACATAATTTACCTTAAATTTTAAGTTGATAAAAAAACCTTTGCATCAACTACCTTAACCATTCCCTAAATTTAAATTTTATGAATAGTACTTCTTTAAATTTGGGAATGAAATTCATTCCCTAAACATTAAAATATTATTTAATTTGGGAGAAATAAATAAAAGGAATGGATTGGGTAGTGAAAAGTGGATATTATATAAAGAGAAAAAATAATAAAAAATAAAGATGTGGTAAATTATAGGAAAGTTAATGTATTGTGTAGTGAAAAGTAGATCTCGAAATTTAATAAAGTAGCTATTCTATCCTAAATTTTAAATTTTGAATAGGGAATCTAATGTGAATGTTCTTCTTATTTATTTCCATGGCGCTCACTCGTAATCAACCTTTATATCAGTTAGACATTAAAAAAAAAATTCTACATGGTAACATTCAGGAGGGAAGTCTATATAGAGAAACCGCTAAACTTTGATTTTTAGGAGAAGTATGGGAAAATCTATCGTTTCATAAATCCTTATATGGTTTGGAACAAATCCTCGTGTCGGGACAAATTTAGTTAGGCAATTGAGGAGTTTGGAATGAAGAAATGTAAGTCTATTTGTGATTTACAGATAGTCTATAGTGGGCAACATCTTGTTGGTTGTACATGTGGATGATAATGGGATGATATTGCAGATCTCTTAAGTGAGTTTGATACCAAAGATTTAGGGATTTTAAAATGCTTCTTGGGTGTTGAGTTAACAAGATGAAAGAAAGGAATCTTCTTATCTTAGAGGAATTATGCACTTGACTTATTGTTTGAGACAGGAAAATTAAGGGCTAAACCACCTAATGACTCCTAATCTATAGATGGTGAATTATTTGAAAATTCTAATAGGTATAGAAGATTGTTGGAGAGTTAATTATCTCACAGTGCCTTGGATAGATATTACATATTTAATTAGTACTGTAAGTCAGTATATGTCTTCTTCAACAATTAATTATTAGGCAACTGTAAAATAAATTGTGTTATTTGAAAGGAGCACCTAGGCGAGGTATCTTGCATAATAATCATGGTCATATTCAAACTTTAAAGTAGAATACTAAATAGGAAGCAAAATGAAAAACCGGGGCATTACACCGGATGATATTCCAATAGAGATATGGAAGCGCTTAACGAGACAGAGTATTGAATGACTCATGAAATTATACAATCTGATATTAAAAATGAAAAAATGCCTAAGTACTCTAATCCCCTATATAAAATAAAAGAAACTTATAAAATTATACGAATTATAAGACATTAAGTTAACGTATAATATTATAAAATTTTGAAAAAGATTACTAAAAAATATCAAGGAAGAAGACAAAGGTGGCCGAAAATAAATTGGATTAGTGCCTAAAAGATCAACTATACACCTCGAAGAATTGATTGAAAAGTATTGAAAAAAAACAAGACTTACATATGGTATCATTAACTCCAGAAAAAGCATATGATAGAGCACTAATTAATAATATGCACGAGAATGTAACGATAATAGTGAAGAGTTAAGTGAATTACTAGAAGTGTTTCTTATGAAGGTAACAAAGATGAGTTCTAAATCATTTCTTTTTACACTAGTCACGAATGAATTCACTGGACACATCCAAAACATATTATTATACATGTTATTTACAAATGACATTGTTTTAATTGATGAGATACGTAAAATAAATACAAAGCTAAAATCTTAGCAGAAAATAGTAAAAGCAAAATGTTTTAAGATTAGAATAAAAATATAATATATGCAATTTAAGTTTAGTAGTAGTACTACATATGAGCAAGGCAATTGTTAAGGTAACTAAGAGCTTCAAGTATGTAGGATTGTTTTTGCAAAATGATGGCGAGTTTTATAGAGATGTTTTACATATGCTACAACCAGATGGCTAAAATTGAGTAGCATGTCAAAACAATACCTTGAAAGTTTAAATGGAAGTTTTACAAAATAGTGGTTAGACATGTTATGTTATGTTATATTGGGTTACGAAACGAGCACACAAGCAAAAAATGAAAGTCGTAAAGAGGAGGATAGTCGACTCAACGGTTCCGAGAATGTGTCAACCCTTAACCATAACCTTTCAAGGCACTACAGTTCATGGTTTAAAACCGCCGATTCACAACGATTCAAAATTATTATTATTACTTTTAAAAAATTATAAATTTATAAAAGCGGAAAAAAAAAATTATACTTATTTAAGTTGTCTACATATAGGATATAGGGAAATTAAAGCCAGTTATTTCTTTAGTTTAGGTATTAAAATATTCTGCTTCATTTTTTGAAGTTACATTTATTTTATTCTTTCCTAAGTTTTGCCCAATCATTAGTATTTGAGATTCCAAAAAGTCAGAAGCCAAAATAAATCGAGAAGAATATTATATTAAATTTTGAACCATCTTTTACTTTTTATACCAATAGTTTTTTTTATTTAACATTAATATTATTATATTTTAGTGTGATGTGACATATATATCACATAAGTTATATTTTTTAATTAATTTTGTATGCTTGATGATAGTCTTCGCCATATATATAATTTTATTATTAAACAAATTATATTCCTTGGTGAGTTTATTACTGGATAAATCATACAAGTTAAATAATTTTTATAAACTCAATATTGATTGAATTAAAAGATAAAATAAGACCAATGAATAATTAAGAGAGTCAAATAAGATTAATAAATTTAATGAGTTAAAGTTAAAATAGTGTCACATCAAAGAATTTAAGACAAATAGGTTGAAAAATTAGCTTTAATATAAAGGTAAAATAATCCCGCAATAGAAAATTCAAGATAAATAGGTTGAAAAAAATAACTTTAATAACATTGAAAATTTTAAAATAAATGAGTTAATTTATATTGAAACATACTGTTAATATCATTAAAATATTATAATATTATTAAATAAAAATCTATACTTTAAAAAATCTAAACTAAAAATAAATAAATAAATATGAATGAACCGGTGGTCAATCGGCGGTTGAACGACTAGTTCAAATTGGTAGTTGAACTAAATAGCTAGTTCGATGGTTCAGTGGGAAGATGGGTCAGTTATGGGTTGAACCGTTGAACCAGGTCAATGAGTACCAAACCCGTTGATGTGGTTCAAGTCCGATTTGAACCCGACCCGTGGGAAAGTCTAGATGAGGATGGACACAATAAAAAATGTGAACATTAGAAGGAAAAAAAAAAGTCAAATTGCACCTATTGAGAAAATCTTTCAGAGGCGTGTTTAAAATGATATAGACATGTACTTAGGTAACTAATAAATGCTCAGTTAGGCACTATAAGATTATGACAAATACTATTAATCGAGGAAGAGAGAACAAATTAGGGATTGAAATACCGTTTTGTGTCCGCCCGAAACGGACGATTTTACTGTTTCGACATGGGACTGACACCGACATAACACGTGCAATAATTTCGCGTGCATCACACCACAGAAAGGAGCGGTGAAGCCAACCGATGAGAGTGTGGGGAGGCGACGTCGAGGCGACGGCGAGGGAGGTGTACTGGAGGCATATCGGAGGAATACCGAAGGTGTCACGGAGGAATCACGAGACACCTCTAGCCCGCCAGAAGCGTCGCAGGACCAAAGCATCCCGGAGACACCTCTGCCCCACTTCGCAAAAGTCCAAGGTGCCCTAGAGGTGTCTCGCAACCCGTCCTACCACTCCACACACGCACTGTCCCGGAGGCTTCGTAGGATGCCTTCGGCGCCAGCGAGACGAGAATGATGCCCACGGTTCACTAACTCGATTGAAAATTAGGAGCTATGACCAACTTCAATGAGATATTTTGAAGATACTTTTATAAATCCTAAATAAATTTTCCTAATAAAATATATAAAAATTATATTTAAAATTAAAAAAGAATAATAAATTTTATTAATTGATATTCCAAAAATTCTTATTTTACTATTTTAAATTTTATTTAAAAAATTTTAATAAATCAGATTTATATTCTGATGTTTATTTTTTATATGTTTTTAATGTTTGATTGTTTAATTAATATTCTGAATTTTTTACTATTTTAAATATAAATTATTTAAATTAATAATTAATTAAATGAATAAATAATTAATTTATATAATTATTATATATAAAATATCATTTTGTGTTAATTTATATATTTATTATAAATTATTTTTGTCTAATAATATTAGTTGTAGTTGTTCAATAATTGAGAACTTATATAAAATCAAAAGACAACTTATTTTTAAATTATACACAATAAACATAATTATCTAATAATTATTATATATATATATAAATATTGAAACCGTATCGGCATGGGATACCAAAACCGTATCATTCTGGTCTAAGACCGCATGATTTTAAACCTTGGATCAAATAAGAATTATTAACAATGATAAAACAGAATAATCCATTTAAATATATATGAGGATATAATAGAGGATTAAACCCAACGACATAGGAGGATCGATATAACCGACCTCACTTAATGGGATAAAGGCTTGTTTGTTGTTTCATCTATGATTTTTTTTATGAACTATTTCCACTTCGATACTTCCGGTCCCATACTAGACTGGTCCTTACATTTTGTAATATGTATCCTTTGAGAGAGGGTATGAAATAAAAATTTTCATTTTTATAACAAAATGAAAATACTAAAATGGATATATGGCGTTTCTAAAAACTATAATATCAAATATTCTCATATTCAAAGAAAACCTAAGAAATTACAAGTTGAATCCATTAGACTAGAAGTAAGAGATATAGGAACAAAAATTCTATTTAACATAATAAAAATTAATTCAGAACACCTAAGCTTTTACTAGCAAAATGGCCTTGCAATATAGCAGCCTTACATAAGAGTCTAATGGCATGATAAGATCCACAGAGTCATCCTTCAATAGTTGGGACATAGCTTGTTTGTTATTTTAATAATATTTCCATGCAAATCGAACAGTTCCATTCACATGGGCACCAAAACATCCTTGCCCATCATCCATGCAATAATACATTTAATGACACTAATATAGTCTACAAATCCAATAATCCCAAGAGCAAAATTCCATACTTAGCAATATATAGACACCATTACAGCTAAAGAATAGATGTATCACTGCAGAAATATTTCTATAAGTTTGGCCATACCTAGTGTATAGAGAGGCAATAGCTTCAGAGCTTCAGGAAGAATTAGCTGGCCTGAAGATGATACTGTCGCGCAAAACTTACGGTAGGCATGTAAGATGTTGATGCAGAGGTTCATGATCTGCTCACGGACTTGAGAAAGAGAGTTCACTAGAATGCTGCTTGCCGCTACAAATGCCAGACATAAAAAATAACAGTTTAAATTTTTTAGAAATCAAGCACTGCAAAAAAGTTAAATTACTTCCCAGTTTTCAAATGGGATAGACCTGTAGTATTTGACTAAACAAACAGAAAAATTGTAGTTTAAGTTGCATACGTGTAGACCAAAACTATAGCAAGTTATATAGAAGGCGGCTTAAAAGGGGAGAAAATATAAAATAAAAAGCATATTCTACCTTGCTTGAGGATACAGGCAAACTGGGTATCCAAGTCAGCTGTGCGGAAAAGATTACTAAGCATGCTAGTGCAAGGAAGGGAGAGGTTTATAACCTTAATTCTTCTTTGACCATACACCGTAGTGTAGAGAAGTGCACACTGCATAAAGAATCATAAGTAGTCATGACTGACAAGATCAATTGCAAAGCCAAGGGATACTTAAATTGAAAATAAGAGAAAGGCCCCTATTAAAATATCTTGTGAAGGCATATACTGCTGCATACCTGAAAGGCACATTCTGAATTCTCCTGGAACTTATCATCATATTTGAAAGTGACCATTATAGTTTTATCACAGTCTATCTGTGACACAAAGGTATCTTTGTATCAGATTAATGTGTAGATACAAACACAATAACTGGAATATATCATCATTGTACGCTCCATTTCAAGTCATCATGCAAGCAGAGTTAAATAACGGAATTTTCATCAAGCCAGATATGTGCCATAACTAGCATATGTCATCAATGTACTCCAATGGTTTAGGAGGTAGGTAGGTATCAGTGCGTTGGATAAGGACAGATATCACTCCATCTCAAGTCATTATGCAAGCAGAGTTAAATAATGGCATTTCCAGCAAGCCAGATAAGTTGTTCCATAATAGCTGAGCGATCCAGATCCACATGGGAAGAGTTGTTTCAGGTTCGATCTATATTATGATCCAGAACACTGGATTGACAACAAAAAATTGGGTTTGAAATAGCAGACGGCTCTTTTTTTTAGGGCATGCAGATTCAAAAAAAAAAAAGCTTCCGCCTTTTCTTTCACAAGATAAGCCACCAATTATCCTACACAAGGTTATGTCAGATTAAGCAGTGGCACAATGGTCAGCTAACCTGAACAAAGTGGACGAGGTTCAGGGTAACTGTTGCTGCACAGCAGAGCAGAAGGTGGAACCTAGGGTAAGCAGGAGGGAAAGGTTATGGCATGTGCACAGAAGCATTGTGGCAGCAAAACTGGCACCAGAGTTGGCGGTTAGCAGGACAGGAGGTTAGATGGTATAGTGTGTCACTGAAGGGTAGGGCAAGATGCTCCATCAAAGTGACAAAGCATGAGCTGCAAATCAAGAGCTTCCACAGCAGCAATGGACAAGGGCAATGCCATGGAGGCGACATGCACTCAAGTTTTGAATATATTTTGATCAGTTGAAGTCATAAAATCAATCCCTGATAGTGCAAATTTCAATTAGTTCATAACTACTAATGAAATTTAATAAATTTTATTTGGTAGTTTCTATTTGTGGCTCTATATTTCCAAGTTTTTATCTCAGTAATTTCATAATTGAAAAAAGGTTTTCATACGAGAGCACTGCATAAGGAAGCCTCTCCTAGGCATGGCATAGTTAACTATCACTTACTGTATTTCAGAGGAACTTACTGCAGGAAGATCAATATCAGTGGGAATGCGCTTGCAAAAGCTTCCAGCATATTCCTGAACTTGAAGGCCCTAGCAAAATGTAAAATAAAAGTTATAAATAATTAACATGAAAACTAATGATAGCATTGCACATTCAATCACCAAAACACTTTGCTTGCCGGATACTTTACCTGGCTGCATCTAACCCGCATCACTGCCTCAAAACCTTGGGGTCTACTAAGGTTCCATCTAAGATCATTGTAGAGTTTCCCAGGATCAGAGACAGCAGAAAATGGATAATAATAATATACCTGCAACATCAAATGTAAAAATTGAATTTACTAGCCCATCGCTCAGAAAAGTGTCTGTGAATATCTTATTGTCATATATTGATGCATCCTTTCAAGGCACTACCATAACATGTAGGCATTGATGAACACAAGGATTAAATTTTCTTTTGTTGACTGTGGTGCCCATACCAGTCAAGTGTTGCAGCATAAGGAATATGGAACAGTTCATCCCACAGAACATGTCCCACTTACCAATGTGGCCAGATGATACCAAGTTTGGTGCCCTTCTACCGTCACCTGGAACTAAGGTTGCCCCTTGTCCAACAACACTAACTTCAATGACTTCGGTTAGAATATTATAAATATAGTAAGGGTTAATTAGGTTAATTCTACATTTATGTTAGAATATTGTAAATATAGTAAGAATTAATTAGGTTGATTCTATATTTATATAATTAGCTTAAAATAAGGCAACTGAATATTCTGTAATTATGTACTCTTCCCTATAAATTCAATAGCTTCGTTGTGTCCAATATACATGGATTTTATCCAATGTCTCTCATTTTTCTCTCAACATAGTATCAAAGCGAGGCCTAAGTCGTAGCCCACGAGCTCCTCTCCTCCGTCGCGCGCCACCCCCTCCTCCGTCACCCGCTGCCCGCCGCCATCCTCCTTCACCGCGCATAACGGCACATCCGGTGTCTGTTCCGGACGGCGTCGACTGAACATTGCTCGCCTCTTTTTCCTCGCTGATCAATGGCTACCCCTGGCGCTCTGAAGCCTAATACCCCAATCTTTACCAACCACATCACTGCACCGCTCTCTCCCGAGCTGTTAGATGGTAAGAACTACTCCTCTTGGGCCTCTCACATTTAGCTTTGGCTTGTTGGACAGGGTTATAAGACACATCTCACCCAAACCGAAGAGGATGTCCAAATCGTCAATCGCCCTCTGTGGAAAAAGGTTGATGCTCAGTTGTGTTGTATCATCTGTGCCTCCATTCACCCATCTCTTCGCGATGTCTTCCGCACTCATAAAACCTGCAAAACAGTTTGGACACAAGCTCAACAACTTTTTACAAACACTTCTCGGCGGCTCTATCAGATTTATGAAGATCTTATGACCATCCTCAGTACCCATCAGATTAAGGATTCTATGTTGACTTATCTGGGCTCGGTCTCTAGCCATCTTTATGATTTCAATGAATTGCTTCCACCCGCGGCCACTCCTGTTGCGGAGCTTGAAAATCACAAGAAATTTTTCATGTCTCTAGCTCTATATGGTATGCCCACAGATTATTCTCATATTCGTGATCAGATCCTGGGTAGCCCCACAGAAGCTACCATGGGCAGTACCTGGGCGACTCTCGTTCGTGTTCCTGCCAAGATCTTGTCTGTGGCTTTGCCTTCTTCTATTCCTGTTGACTCGTCAACTTTGGTCTCTTGAAACAACAACAGACCTTCGGCTCGTAAGGGTGGCACAGGACGTCCTTAGTGTGATCACTGCCACAGACCAAGACACACAATTGAAAAGTGTTAGAGTCTACATGGTCGACCTCCTCGTGCTGCTCAGATCATCCAGAATTTTGTCACTTCTTCAGCTTCCGTTTTGCCATTGCCACTAGATCTCACCCCATTACCTTCCTATGACGACATTTGTAAATGGTATAAAGATCGTCAGGCCTCTGGTTTCACTACTGTTATTACACACGCTGGTAATTCCTTTGTTGGCATCTCTCACTCTTCGGGTCCTTGGGTTCTTGATTCTGGGGCCACCGATCATATCACTGATAATAAAACCCTTTTTTCTCTTTCTACTTCTAGTTATTTACCTTCTGTCACAATGACGAACGGTTCTCAAACTCAGTCCCGAGATGTTGGTATTGTTCATCCTCTCCCGTCTCTTTCTATTCATAATGTACATTATATCCCTGGGACTTCCTTTAATTTATTGTCAATAAGTCAGCTTACTCGGTCTCTTGATTGTGTCATAGCTTTTACTAATAATTGTGTTTCCTTACAGGACCAGAATACAAGAAGGATGATTGGCTTCGGATGTGAGTCCAATGGCCTATATCAGTTTAACCAGTCTTCCCTTGTTGGTTCAGCGTCAGCATCTCCACTTCTTATTCATGCTCAGTTGGGACATCCAAGTCTTGTTAAATTGAAACAGTTACATCATAATCTTTCCCACTTAGAGTCTTTGTCTTGTGAGTCATGTCAATTAGGAAAGCATGTTCGTAGTTCTTTTTCTACTCGCACTATTAGTCGGGCCACATCCCCTTTTATTTTAGTTCATTCAGATGTTTGGGGGTCCGAATCGTATTTCCTCTACATTGAGGTCACGATATTTTATTACTTTTATAACGATTTTTCCCGTTGTACTTGGTTATATTTGATGAAAGATCGTTCAGAATTATTTTTTATTTTTCAATCCTTTTTTCATGAAATCAAAACCCAATTTGGTATTTCTCTTCGAACTTTACAAAGTGATAATGCACGTGAGTATCTATCTACTCAATTTCGGACCTTCATGGCGTCACATGGTGTGTTGCATCGTACATCTTGTCCATATACTCCCCAACAAAATGGGGTTGCGGACGCAAAAATCGACATCTTCTTAAGACCACCCGGACTCTTCTTTTTCACTCTCATGTTCCTCATCAATTTTGGGGTGATGCAATACTTACCGCTTGTTATCCATCAACCGCATGTCTTCCTCCACTCTACAAGGAAAAATACCTCATCATGTACTTTATCGTCACCACTCTCTTCATCCATTACTACCTAGGGTCTTTGGTTCTATATGTTTTGCTCATGCTCTTGGTCCTGGCACTGACAAACTCTCTCCCCGATCTCATAAGTGCGTCTTGCTTGGGTATCCACGGTCTCAAAAAGGGTACAAGTATTATTCCCCTACTCTCCATAGGTAGTTCATCTCTGCTAATGTCACGTTCTTTGATTTCATTTCATTTTTTAGGTCTAACGCATCTACATTTAAGTCTTCTCCTTCCACACCTGCACCGGTATCTATATTTTGTCCTCCAGAGGAGTGTCTATCACCTCCGACCCCATCTCCTCCGCCATTGCAGATTTATCAGCGCTATACTCGTCTTGTATTGTCACCGCCTGGCACTAACCACACTATGGACACATTTTTGGAGCTCATTCCCCCGCCTCATCCTCCGATCCCACCTCTTGAGTCTGATATTCCCATTGCACTTCGAAAAGGCATGTGTTCTACTCGTAACCCTTCTCATTATGTTTCTTTGAGTTATCATCATCTTTCTTCTTCCTATTATTCTTGTCTTTCTTCCTTGTTGTCTATTTCTCTTTCGAAGACTGCAGAGGATGCCTTGCCCATCCAGGATGGAAACAAGCTATACTCGACGAAATATATGTTTTACACAGCAGTGGGACTTGGGACCTCATTCCTCTACCACCAGGAAAGTCGGTTGTTGGTTGTCGATGGCTGTATACAGTGAAGGTCAGTCCAGACGGCACAATTGACCGGCTTAAGGCTCATCTCGTCGTTAAAGGATATACTCAGATCTTCGGATTATATTATGGGGACATTTTTTCTCCCGTTGCCAAAATGTCTTCTGTATGCCTACTGTCCATTGTTGTCATTCGTCATTGGCCTCTCTATTAGTTGGACATCAAAAATGCCTTTTTACATGGTGATCTGCTCGAAGAACTCTACATGGAGCAACCTCCTTATTTTGTTGCTCAGGGGGAGTCTTCTGGTCTTATATGTCGGCTACGAAAATCTTTATATAGCCTCAAGCAGTCACCCAGAGCATGGTTTGGTAGATTTAGTACTATGGTACAACAGTTTGGTATGACTCGGAGTGAGGTAGACCATTCTGTCTTCTATCGCCGCTCATCTACTGGTTGTATCTACCTGGTTGTTTATGTTGATGACATTGTCATAATGGGTAGTGATCACCTAGTCATTTCACAGATGAAGCAACATCTCTTCAAACATTTTCAGACGAAAAATCCCGACAAACTCAAATATTTCTTGGGAATAGAAGTAGCACAGTCCAAAAATCATCATATCCCAAAGGAAGTATGCAATAGATATTCTAAAAAAAAAACAAGAATGTTAAATTCGAAGACAGTCGACAACCCCATAGATCCTAATGTCAAGCTCTTACTAAATTAGGGGGAGGCTCTTCCAAATCCTGAACGATACAGACGATTAGTAGGAAAATTGAACTACCTCACAATTACTCGTCCGGATATCTCATTTGCAATGAGTGTAGTAAGTCAATTCCTCAACTCTCCATGTAATGAACATTAAGACGTTGTGACTCGCATTGTTCGATACATCAAATACACTCCAGGAAAGAGTTTTTTTGTATGAAGACAAAGGACGTACTCGAGTTGTAGGATATTCTGATACAGATTGAGTAGGATCTCACATTGATAGAAGATCTACTTCTGAGTTATGTATATTTGTCAAAGATAACCTTATCTCTTGGAAATGCAAGAAGCAAAATGTTGTGGCCAGATCCAGTATAGAGGCGGAGTATCGAGCTATGGTCATAGCCAGTCAGGAGCTTATATGGCTCAAACAGTTGGTTCAGGAACTAAAGTTTGGGGAGGTTACACAAATATCACTTATATGTGATAACTAGGCCGACATGCATATTGCCTCAAATCCAGTTTTTTCATGAAGGGGCAAAGCATATCGAAGTTGATTGTCAATCTGTTAGAGATAGTCATAACTGGAGAAATATCTACTAGTTTTGTCAATTCTCATGATCAACTAGCGCATATATTCACTAAGTCACTAAGGGGTCCTCAGGGGTCTTCGAATTAACTACATATGTAACAAGCTTGGTGTATATAACATATATACTTCAGCTTGAGGGGAAGTGTTAGAATATTGTAAATATAGTAAGGATTAATTAGGTTGATTCTACCTTTATAAAATTAGCCTAAAATAAGACAACTGAATATTCTGTAATTATGTACTCTTCCCTATAAATTCAATAGATCCATCATGTCCAATATACACGGATTTTATCAAATGTCTCTCATTTTTCTCTCAACAACTTCTATTGTCAGCTGGAACATTGGTTGCTCATTGTCAAAAAAAACATCAATGTTTATCTTGGGTTTTAAATGACTAGAACGACTAGTTGAGCCACCCCCTCCTTTTTTTTGGTAAGTATGTTCAAGCCACTTTTGGCGCTCTCAATTCTCTTAACTCTCTGAAGACCAGTACAAGTGGCTTATGTGGTCATGAATAATGGCAAGATGTTTCATTTGGAAAAATGAAAATGTTAAACAATTCATGCATAAATTGAACAGCCAAAGAGGAAGATGTTGTAGATGAATAAATATAATAACTTCTTAGTTTTTCAACTGTCCAAGACGTATAAATTAAGGTTTTAATTTCATTTTATTCTGGTCAGCACAAGTTAAACTTATTTCGCATGTAGACTAGCCTACGAGAAGTTGTGATCAGCAAAAACTTATTCTACCTGTCTAGTAGCACCAAGGCTTAAACTTTCTAGTTGTGCTGAAGTTTCAATATATGACATGTCCGATATATAGTTTCAGCACCATAACATGTCGTGATGACATAGTTTCAACACTTTTTAAAATATAAAAAATAGTAATTAAAAAATTTTTTAGAAATATTTAATCATTATAGATGCTTATTATTAAGTTATAATTTGAAATGCTCATTATATATTATTAAGAGGTTGTCACGGTGCTTGTCGATGGATGTCGTGGTGCCTGTCGATGGATGGAAAGGTAAATTTCGCCTGTGCCAACTGGCTAAGCACGAGATTTAAATCCTTGAGTAGCACACAAGAAGCTTTAGTACTCTGAGTACAAGAGCAAAGGAAGGAAGGTCGATTTGCATGAATCTTTCGTAGTTCCTCATGGGCATGTTCCTCAATCATAGGTGTTTGTTGTTCATAGGTTATGTTGCAATTGCACTGCAAATGAGTGGGGGAGGTTGATTTGCAGACAAGTAGTTGTTCTTGGGCCTTCCCTCCCATCAATGATTCTCTTTTTCTTCTTCTTCATTTGTCTAAGAATAGTGTAAATGAAGTTTTAAATTTCATTCAGTCGGTCGACACAAGGAAAACTTATTCCACCCACCATGGCAAGCATATTCCACAGTTCGTCACAAATCTCTTCTTCAATCATAGGCTTCTAGCGAAGGGATCAAGTCAAATTGTGAATGATGCAAGTTGATTTGTAAAATGTCGATGTTGGGCGTTTCTTACCTCCCATTGATGGCTCACTTCTAGTTCTCCTTTCTTTTTCTTCTCAAAGTTTAAAATTTCAAACTATGCCCCAGGGTTTTGGTCTCTGACCAGAAATGATTTTGATATTGTATGGTTTGATTTCAATATTTGTTCAATTTAACTAATAATAAGGTTAATTTTAATTTGTATAAGTTGTATCTTTTAGTCAAGTTTTCATTGACATTAGTTATTTATGTAATAGTTAATTACATTGCTAATACATGTTACCTTTTTATATTTGTTGATAAATATAATTATATCAACTTCCCCCACAGTGAATAAACTCCACCATGGCTGGTCTCGAGTCCGAGTTCAGGAGGGTTGCGTTAGGTTGTCAATCAACGTAAAATAAGCAAATGTTATATATGGATCCATCAAACTATTGCGTTAATACTAAGTTGTTCTCCGAAAGCAACGAATTGTAGGATTTGATTGCAACATTTTGGTAAGTATCGTTGCTTCTCTATAAGAACTTGGGCGTAATATTAACTATATGCAACTTAAGTTAGATAAAATCAGACATAGAAATACCAATTATCTTAAATTTGGAACATGGAGAGTAGGAATGCTTACTAGCAAAATAATGAAAGTAGTAAATATGATGAATTTATAAGAGACAAAATAAGTAGGAGAAAAGATAAAAATAATAGAAAACTCAGTTGTAAATTACACAAAAAATAGTAAAATAAGAAATAGAGTAAGTATTGTTATAGATAGTTCGTTAAGAGACAAAATAGTAGTAGTTAGAATGGAAGATAAGATTATAACTTTTAAAATATAAAAAAAATATTAATGTAATTAGTATATATGCACCTCAAATAAAATTTGATAAAGATACCAAATTTAGGTTAATGAGATAGTACAAAACATTCAACAATCGAAATGATTTTAATAGGAGATCTTAATGAGCATCTAAAATAAGAAATGAAGAATATGATAGGGTGCGAGGGTTATGATTTTAAAATAAGAAATAAAGGAAAAGTTATATTAAATTTTAAGATAATATATGAACTTGTAATAGTTAATATATTTTCAAGAAGAGAGAAGAACACCCAGTTACGTTAAAAAAAAAGTGAAAATAATAAATAGTAAATTAATTTTCTTATGGTTAAGAATAGAAAAAAATTATAAATATTGGAAAATCATCCTTCGAGAAAACTCAAGAATCCAACATAAGTTAATGGTATTAGATATGCACCTTAAGTATAATATTTGTAGAAGAAAAACATAATCAAGTAATGGCAGTTAAGAATGGGAAGCAAAGTATTTTTAAGGTAAGGATAGAAACATAAGTATTAAAAGAAATAAATGGAGACTTGAATACGACATGGGATAAGATACATTAAATTTAAAAATGGTGGCCAAGAGCTTACTCAGTGAACCAAGAGGATGGGCACCACTAAATAAAAAAACTTGGTAGTAGAATGAGAAAGTATAAGAGAAAGTGAAAAAAATAACCTATAATTTAATGTACACTTGTAAGAATGAAGAAAAGTTTAAAAAGCATGCAATAATCAAAAAAGAGGTTAAGAAGCAACGAGTAAAGTTAAAAATGAAACTTTTCATACACTGTAGTGATAGTTTGATACAAAAGGAGAAAGAGATATTTTATAGAATAGCTAAAACATGAGAGAAAAACAAAGAATCTTACCCAAATAAGATGCATTAAGATGAATCTAATATGATATTAGTAAAGGCTGAGAAAACAAAGGAACGATGGAAAGCTCAATGGTTGGA
>JAGFNQ010008875.1:0-38683 GCA_024364735.1 Boesenbergia rotunda | reverse complement strand
TGAGTTCTGCCCCGAGCTAGTCACAGATGACCGATCGAGGATGCTGCATTTTACACGGGACTAGCTGGCTACATCAGATCGCGTCTTGCGGGATTCAGTACCGTATCTTACCGGGAGGCTTTGGAGAAAGCCCTTCTGATCGAGATGACTCAGCAGCAGCTGAATGATGAGAAAAAGAAAGGAAAGGAGTCAGGGAAGAGCTTGGCACAGAGTCAGCCACCGCAGACCACCGGGCAGAAGAGGGGCGGTCAGAGCCAACCCTCTCAGAGTACTTCTGGGGACTCTGCTCGGCCTCAGAAGACCAGACGTTCAGGAGGATCATCCCGGTCTTCTCAGCAGCATCAGAGGAAGACAGGCGGACAGTATCAGTGTACTCAGTGTGGGTCCAGAGGGCACTCGAAGACTGAGTGTCCCGTAGGGCATGCAGTGTGCTATTACTGCAAGCTCCCGGGACACATGATTCACGACTGTGCACTGAAGGCACAGAACGAGAGGACTGGAGCCGCGACTCAGAGTGGACATACAGCTCAGTCAGGATCTCAGAGGGGAGGCCGCAGGACTCAGCATTCTTACCGTCCACCTCAGACAGCCTCTTCAGCTACCGTGTACAGTATGCCAGGTTACGAGTACATGGGCATGCCAGGGGTATCTCAGGATTCCTTCCCAGGACCACCACTACAGTATATGCCTCAGGCCCAGTACCCCCGGGATACAGACTGCACCATACCAGCAGGGTTATCAGACGGTACCATATCAGCCTCAGCCACTCAGGGGAGCACCAGTACCCCCGGCTCTGCCACCACCACAGCCGCAGCAGTGCCCACCTCTACCTCCACCCCCAGAGACGGGGCGAGTTTATGCAGTTACACGAGAGGAGGCCCAGAGGGCTGATGGATCAGTTTTCCGCGGTATTATTTCTGTATACTCAGTTTCTGCAGATTTACTAGTAGATACTGGTAGTTCGTATTCTTTCCTTTCACGTATATTCATGGCTAGGATTGGTAGGTTACCTACCTCTATAGCACGACAGCTATCTGTGTCTTTACCATCTGGTGAGACCTTATCTATCACTCAGGAGGTCCGAGGATGTCCCTTGGACTTCGACAGTATGATTCTTACTGTAGATCTGCTTGTACTGGAGATGGTGGATTTTGACATCATTCTCGGCATGGATTGGCTCACAGCGTACCATGCCACAGTGGATTGTCGGACGAGGGTGGTCACTTTCAGACCTCCGGACCAACCCTCGTGGGATTTCACCGGCATCCGAGACGACGGCATATCGGTTATTTCTGCGCTCCAGGCGCAGAGATTGCTATCCCAGGGTTGTTCTGGCTTTCTATTATCCATGATCAGCGCAGACGATAGCATTAGCACATCTCTTCCCGATGTTCCAGTGGTTCGAGAGTTCTCTGACGTCTTTCCAGAGGAGCTACCCGGTCTTCCTCCTAGGAGACAGGTTGAGTTCACTATTGAGCTGATACCGGGGACTTCGCCGGCATCGAAAGCTCCGTATCGTATGGCACCGAGGGAGTTGGACGAGCTGAAGGTCCAACTCCAGGAGTTATTGGACAGGGGATTCATCAGACCTAGCGTTTCACCTTGGGGCTCCCCAGTTCTCTTCGTGAAGAAGAAAGACGGTTCTTTGAGGTTGTGCATCGACTACAGACAGTTGAATGCAGTGACCATCAAGAACAAGTACCCCCTGCCACGGATTGAGGATTTGTTTGATCAGCTCAGAGGCACTTCAGTGTATTCTAAGATTGATCTGCGATCCGGATATCATCAGTTGAGGGTCAGAGAGGCAGATGTCCAGAAGACAGCGTTCCGCACCAGATATGGTCATTATGAGTTTTTGGTAATGCCATTTGGGCTTACCAATGCTCCAGCGGTGTTCATGGATCTGATGAACCGCATATTCCTGGATTACCTAGATCAGTTCGTGATTGTCTTCATCGACGATATCTTGATCTATTCACGTTCTGAGCAGGAGCACGCGCAGCACCTTCGCATTGTTCTGGAGATCCTCCGACGGGAGTGCTTATATGCGAAGTTCAGCAAGTGTGCGTTCTGGCTACACTCAGTTGGTTTTCTGGGCCACGTAGTTTCCAGTCGAGGTATTTCAGTAGACCCCCAGAAGATCGAGGCTGTCACCAGTTGGGAGCAGCCGAAGTCTGTTCAGGAGATTCGTAGCTTTTTGGGACTGGCCGGTTACTACAGACGATTTGTAGAGGGATTCTCGAGGATTGCTATGCCCTTGACACGCCTTACCAGGAAAGGCGTGAAGTTCACATGGTCAGAGGCTTGCGAGTCCAGCTTCCAGGAGCTGAAGCAGAGATTAGTGTCTGCACCCGTCCTCGTTCTTCCAGCAGGAGAGGACGGATTTGTGCTATATACGGATGCGTCCTATCAGGGACTGGGCGCTGTTCTGATGCAGCATGGGCGGGTAGTGTCTTATGCTTCTAGACAGCTGAAGGAGCATGAGAGGAACTACCCTGTTCACGATCTGGAGTTTGCAGCCATCATCTTTGCTCTGAAGATCTGGAGGCACCACTTATACGGTATCACGTTTGAGATTTTTACTGATCATAAAAGTCTCAAATATCTATTTACGCAGAAGGAACTCAACCTCCGACAGAGGAGGTGGATGGAGTTCCTGAAGGATTATGATTGCACCATTAGCTACCATCCAGGGAAAGCTAATGTTGTGGCGGACGCATTGAGCAGGAAGTCCAGAGGGACTTTGGCCTGTTTCCGGGCATCAGTTACTGAGATTGTTCAGGGTTTCTCAGAGTTGGGTCTAGAGGAGCAGGGTCGGACTGAGCAGGGTATTCTAGTGACTATGGTTGCTCAGTCTTCCATCCGGACGAGGATTCGAGAGGCCCAGGCCACTGATCTGCACCTGCAGTCCCTCGGCAGCCAGATAGCTTCAGCACAGCAGTCTGAGTTCACCAGAGATGACGAGGGTACTCTCTACTTCCGAGGGAGACTTTGCGTACCCGAGTCACATCCGGTCCGAGAGGAGTTACTCCAGGAGGCTCATCGCTCCCGATTTGCCATCCACCCGGGCGGGACCCGTATGTACCGAGACCTGAGGCGTTCCTACTGGTGGAACGGCATGAAGAAAGACATCGCGGATTTTGTAGCTAGATGTCTAGTTTGCCAGCAGGTTAAGGCCGAGCACCAGAGACCTGCTGGACTACTTCAGAGGATTCCCATTCCCGAGTGGAAGTGGGAACACATTACTATGGATTTTGTGGTGGGATTGCCCAGGACCAGACGAGGCCTTGACGCGATTTGGGTGATCGTTGACCGATTGACCAAATCCGCGCACTTCCTAGCTATTCGGAGGACCGATTCATTGGACAGATTAGCAGAGCTATATTGCAGAGAGATCATCAGATTACACGGCATACCATTGAGTATCATCTCTGATCGAGATCCGCGTTTCACCTCACGCTTCTGGCAGAGTCTGCAGAAGGCCATGGGTACCGAGCTTAGATTTAGTACCGCCTTCCACCCGCAGACCGATGGTCAGTCAGAGCGTACGATCCAGACCTTGGAGGACTTACTACGAGCCTGTGTTATGGATTTCGGAGGCAGTTGGGAGGATCATCTGCATCTTGTCGAGTTCGCCTACAACAACAGCTATCATGCGGCTATCCAGATGGCGCCGTATGAGGCGTTGTATGGTAGGCCTTGTCGGACACCCACCCTCTGGGAGGAGGTTGGGGAATCCCAGCTGTTAGGACCTCAGAGAGCTCAGCACGAGGCAGAGTTAGTCCGTACCATCAGACGCAGGATATCTGAGGCGCAGGATCGTCAGAAGAGTTATGCCGACCGGAGACGGAGACCTCTGGAGTTCTCCATAGGTGATCATGTGTTTCTGCGAGTTTCACCCACGAAAGGGGTGAAACGATTCGGTCTTCGAGGTAAGCTTGCTCTGCGTTACATTGGCCCTTTCCAGATTCTGGAGAGGATTGGAGCAGTGGCTTATCGTCTAGCTCTTCCACCATCTATTTCCGGGGTACACGATGTGTTTCACGTATCTATGCTGAGGAGATATGTACCCGACCCTTCACATGTACTATCAGATGTCTCAGTTCCACTTCAGCCTGACGCGACTTATGAGGAGGTTCCCGTCCGGATTCTGGGTCACCGAGAGCGTCAGTTGCGGAACAAGACAATCCGGCTTGTTAGAGTCGGATGGCATCATCACTCAGATGAGGAGGCTACCTGGGAACTTGAGGATGTCATTCGAGCTCGTTACCCCCACCTGTTCACTTGAGGTATGTATGATTAGTTATTGTTCAGTATTTCTACATGCATACTTCTTAGTAGTGTTTACTATAGTGAATATCGAAATTTGGGGACCAAATTTTTTATTAGTGGGGGAGGATGTTAAAACCGAGATTTTTGTGTTACTTTGGAAATTTTCGGAAATAGACCCTAGGGTTTAATTGGGTTTTCGGATGAGGTTGGGAGAGTGAAGGGATTTAAAAGCTAAGTTGGAGGGTTTTTATTGCTAAAACTCAAAATTAAGGGCGAGATTGTAATTAACTAAACAAGTGGGCTTTTTGCAATTGCCCCCTCACTTATAAAACCTCTCCTCACCCCGCTGCCCTAGCCCAAACCCGACGGCCACTCTCACCTCTCCTCTCTCGCTGCCCTAGCCGAACCCGACGCTACCTTCTTCATCGCCTTCCTCTTCTCCTTCTCCCGTCGAGCCCTAAGTCGCCGCAGCCGAGCCCGACGTCTCCTCCTCCGCGAGCCTTAGCCGCAGGCCGACGCCACCATCGCCGCGTTCGTCCTCTACGCTCCGGCGAACCGCATCTCTGGGATTGAGGGAGAGTCTGATTCCCCATTTCCACGAGCCCCAAACCACCTCGTGAGTGTGAGTTAGAGATTTCCACTATCACGATTTGAGGTGTTGATTCCAATCTGGCGGGGAGTGCTGTCGGAGCTTAGGAGAGTCTGCCGGCAAACTATTTGAGGTAAGGGATTGGGTTTCTTAGCATTTATTTTGAAGTTAACCCTGAGTTGTGGTGGGCTAGTTCTGTGATTCAATCCACTGATTCCCTGTGATATGCCGTGATTAGATTTGTAGAGGAAGGTTTCTGCGTGAACTTCCTAAGGCGAACTCCCTGTTCAGGTATCTAAATCCCTTAGTTCGGTTTGAAGCTTTATCTTAGGATTTCTGCCGAGCGTTTCAGTTGAGGGAGTTGGCTCTGATTTGAACTTTGGTATTGGGTGGAGTTCTTTCCGTCTCAAGTCTGATTTGCTTCCATTTGGATTGGTGTGTGTTGGCAGATCTGAATCCGGGAGTTTAAATTGGCAACTGGGCTTGAGTCTACCTGCTGTGGTGTTCTGCAGGTTGGAGCCAAGATAAGAGGTAAATTTATTGGAATGTCTGATTCATGCTGAGTTAGGTTTATTATTCCCAGTGGTTGCTAATACTGTAATTTAATTGCGTTGATTGGATTAGATCATTTTAGTTGTAGCCACTTAATCCAATTAGAGCAATAGGTAGGTTCTGTAAACTCGAATTTGATAAGTGGATATGGAAAGGGAATGATTTGGTTAACCCTGGTTTAGTTTAGGGATTAATTAGCTAACTATCATTTGGATAATAGCTAATTAAATAAATCCTTGATACAGGGAACCTGAACTTAACTACACGGGTTAATTGGAACCCTTTCCTTTAATTAAAGGTAATTAAATGGAAAGGAACGATTAAGTTAACCCTAGAAGGGATTAGGGATTTATTTAGCTATTTACTAATTTTGTAATAGCTGATATAAATGTATCCTTTATACAGGGACTTGATTTGATTATTGTGCTGATTATTGGCGGGTGGTTCTTATCCAGTTGATACGGACTTCATCTATTGGAGGCGGGTACTTCCTGCTTGTCTTCTTAGATCCAGTTTATCTTTATGCATGGCTTGCACTTATTTATGCAGTAGGACCTTGTTTACCTTACCTGCTACCGTTTTGTTATCCTGCTTGATACTTATGCTTGACCCTAGAGTAATCTGATTTTACTTCTATACAGTCTCACCATTTGTTTATCTGAATCTGTATAGTATTGGTAAAAGCATAAGTCTGTAGATATTGATTAGCATGCCATGGTATGATTGCACTGGTGGATTCTAGTTATACTTGCATGTGTATCTAGACATGATGTTTGGGTATGATTCATGATTATGACCTGTGCATATTAGATTGAGTCATGTGTCGATGACCTGGTAGGGTTTGCATGTATTGGAGTCATGCACCATACCTGCACTGTTTGCATGCCGGCGATCAGCGACTCCCTTGTGGTTGAGCCTGACGTCCTCTGGCACATGTTTCTGCACACACGGCCACTCATGGGTTAGTGGATACCGTAGCGTGTGTGCATTTGCTCTGTATTGCTCCGCTCAACCGCTCATGGGTAGTGGTTTTGGAGCGTGGTAGCAAGCAGGGATCCCTTCTCTTCCCATAGACCAGAGAAGATGAGAGAGATATCTCCCCCATATATATATGGGGCGGAGTGTTCACTCCACCAGCATCCTGTCCACTCGGTCACTCAGGAGCAGTGATAGCAGGGTGCGTACAGTGTCACAGCTCTACCCACTCGGCCGACACAGTATCGCCTGTCTCGGTGGCTTGACTGGAGTTAGGGGGTGACCATGACATTGCATCATATGCATACGATGCATTGTGCACTTGATTGTGTTTGCTGCATTTATTTGCTGCACTTATTTGACATGCACATACAGGATTTATGGTATATGTGTGGTATACTGACCCTGCACTAGCTCGCATGGTACGAGTCCTTTATATGATCAGGATAGGCTGATTTACTGGTATGTATGTTCAGTTTTGCATATTCTGATATTTCTATTGAGACTGTATCCATGTTGTTTCCTTATAGCTTATTCAGCTATTATACTGCCATGCATATCTATCTATATCCGCAGAGTCCACTTGGACTCACCACCCGTCACCATGATTTTGTTTTCAGGTTGATAGTACGACGGAGGAGCCCAGTTGCCAGTCCCAGGGTCCCTACTACTCCGTAGCTGGTGCTTCCGCGTTCCTTCATTTCTATTCTTCGCATTTGTTATGCATTGTAGTCGATTGTTATGTCACGAGTCTGTATTCGTGCTTTATTCATTCGGCGTTGTATTTTTGAGTCCTCTGTTGGACTTTGGGTGTTTGTTTTGCTGCGCGTCTGCCCAGTGGGCAACTCTGGTGAGTTTTATAGTTTTCCGCTGCATTATTTTTCGTTTTAGTATTCTTATATATCTGTTTTGAGGCCTGAGGCCTATTATTATCTGCGTGTGTTTGTATGTGTGTGTAAATTGTCCGTCGGACAGGGGAGGTGCTGTCCGATTCTATATTGGATCAGCAACTCCGCCGGTCTCGGGGCGTGACAACCTGCTCATATAATTTGTTGATGGATATTAGTTAATGATTATAATGATGTTGCAGGTATGAGTTACTGAACATATTAGTATTGCTGCTCCTGAACATCCTCATAGATTGCCAAGAATACTTCGCTGGACTTGGCCTAAGGCCCATGTTGAGAGTATCAAGCGGATTATAGACCGTGTGGCCACACATTTAATTATTGTTGATTTAATTCCCTTTGATATAGAGCATGATTTGGTACCTGACTACTCTCCTCCAACTCAACCACTTGAGGTACACTATGAGGTATTACAGCAGGCACCTGAAGGAAGCCAGGCAGCACAAGGAAGGATACAGGACTTACAAATGGAAGCCTGCAATACATGTATAGAAAAACAAGAACAAATTGACACCTTACGGCAACAATTAAATATAGCACTTAAAAGTTTGGAGGAAACCAAAAGTGAGACGGCAACATCCATCAGTGCCAAGGATCAAATTATTGCTCAGAAAGAAACAATAATTGCAGATATAGAGTCCCAACTTAAACAAAAAGATGACATGATTGTTGAAAAGGATAAAATCATTGGTGACAAAGAGTCGCAGATTAATGTACAAGAGGAGCATAATGAAAAAAGGCTAGCTGCAAGAGAGAAGATCATACTTCAGTCTAACAAAAAAATCAAAGAGTTGTATCAACAATTGAAAAGCAAAGGGTCAGCTGAAGGTGAGCCACTTGCCAAAAAAAGGAAAATAACTCAGGTCAGACAAGACTACCAGCCCAAAGGTAAGTGCAAACTAGTTCTTCAGGATGAGGATGAGGATGAAGATGACAAGGCTCCTGCCCCATCAATGTCAGATACTATAACGCAAACAACCAAATCTGCGACCTCCACCCAAACAAACTTATCTGAACACCAAAAAGCTAAAGAAAAAGAATTTCAAAAGGTGAAAAGCAAAATCTTGAAGACTTCAAGGGCATTTTTTAAGAAGAAAAAAGATGCAGAGATTGCTGAAACATTATTAAAGCTTAGTAAATTAAAGTGAGTCAGTTGCTATTGCCTTTGGAAAAATAATGTAAAACAATGATGATTATTGACATTGATTAATAAAATTTATTCATGCACATTGTTATTAAGTTGCTTATCTTATTTGCATGTAGGTATGAGTTCAATACAGTATGGTCCAATGGGACCTTTACATTAGATATGCAATCTTTTTTGGCAATATTTGATTGGAATGACTACACCACCGGGGATTGCATCAATACATACTGGACTATTCTTGCAAATGAAGCAAAAACGTGTAACTCACCATACCAGCTCTCCATATTCTGTGGGGTGGGGTTTGATGTAAGTCAATTAGCTACTTGTTTTGTTATTTTTTTTGTATGATTTAGTCCACTGACACTTCGTTTTTAATAAACATAGGAACTTTTTGAGGCGATTAACGCTCAGGTTTTTGAACAAACTATTACTACTGATACAGAAAAGCCAATTAGATATATCATCTGTCCTCTAAATAATGCAGATGATCATTGACATCTAATGATTATTGACCTCGTGGAAGGTAGTATCAATCATTATAATTCTTTCGGCGCCATAGAAGGGTTCACTGCCCAATTTAAAAAAACTGTAAATTTTCTATTTCATAGATATACCTCGACAAACAGTTTCAGACCACTATAATTGTTACCAATGTCATATCTGTGTAGGTGGTGTTTTTCAAAAATTTGAACTGGTCATATTACAAGATTTGGAATAAAGGATTGCCTTCCATAGCTGGGACAGAGTTTAATAAAATTGTAGTCGAAGGACCGACCCAAACAAGATCGTAAGAGGATGTTTATTTTTGTTAAAAATAACAATTGATTTCATGGTTGGATTTATTAGATGACAACAATGTCAATATTGGTTTTTCAGGTTGGATTGTGCATTTTTCATGATGCGATATGCTGAAAGTCTGGTTTTCCAGAGATCTATTGATTTTAGCCAAAAGCAAATGACAAATTATCGATTTCAGGGGGGATATAAAATAATGAGAGACAAGTGGTGGAAGCTAAATATGTAAATAGTATATCAGTGATACTATGCAAATGTAATTGTGATCATAAACATTGTATATTTGTAATTATACAATCTATGTAGTCCTTTTCAAATCAATGAAACTTTGCTTTCAATCATTGTTTTTGTCTCATATATGATCTGTAATCTGTAATTGTTGTCGAACCCATCAGTAATATTTAACCTTGCTTTTGCTAGAATCATTTGAATTCATGACCACGGTGGGCCTGAAACTAAAACATTTTAGGAAACCCACCCAGGGCCTGAAAAAAATTTATTCAATTGTATATTGTAAGTTTAATGACAAACAATATATGTTTGTAGTTATAATGTATGTTAGATCCTTGTTAATGAACCTTACTTTTCCTCTACCCTATTTTTAAATCACAGCCCACGTTGGGCCTGAAATGAGATTACTTCAGGCCCAACGTGGGCCTGAAATGAGATTATTTCAGGCCCAACGTGGGCCTGAAATGATATTATTTCAGGCCCACGTTGGACCTGAGATATTTCATTTCAGGCCCATGCTGGGCCTGAAATTTTATTATTTCAGTCCCAGCGTGGGCCTGAAATATTCTCATTCAGGCCCAGATTGGGTCTAAAATAATTCCATTTCAGGCCCAAGCTAGGCCTGAAACAATCATGTTCAGGCCCACGCAGGGCCTGACACAATAATCTCATTTCAGATTTCAATTAATTCAACAATAGAATATTTAAATATTTTATATAAATATGTATGTTGTGAAATTATTTTTAATATTAAACCTAGAAGGAGAGTACCTACATACACATTGTATACCACAATTTAATTCCATCCACATCATTACCTCATATTTTCAGAATTTGGCACAACAGGAGGTTTGTTTCATGGACCTATGAAATTTTGATTTCTCAAAACTCATTACCAGTAGTTAGAGTTTAGATAGCTAGGAGATGGTATTTTTGGTCTCCAAACATAGTCCTAATGATTATCAATTATGTGTTAATACAGTATCAGTTGGCACAGAACAATGAATCAACAAAGCAAACAAACAGAGGGTCTCAAATGACAGATATTCACAAACTACAGGACTTCAGGACTTCAAGGCCTGAAATAACATTATTGTGGATTTACAAATCTGAGACCTTCCCAACTGATCATTTCTGCTTACATAAATTTACACAAGAAAAATATATCATAATATTGAATACTTCTTCAAGTGACAACATTAACAACTACTACTTTTTTGACAATACTATAGCTGTACAAAATACAAAATATATACATTCAGTTCTCCTCCATACAAATTATACACTTCAATCAGAATATTGGGTCACTACATATACCAATTAACTCAAGACCTTGGGGCTGGCGGCATTCTACATGTCCTTTTATTATGACCAAGTTGTTTGCACTGGCTGCATTTTAGTTTCACCTTACCATTGTGTCTGGACTCAATCCGTGCTTTCTTTCGTCTACCAGGCTGCACAAGGCTACGGGGATATAAAACTGTAATGTTGTTTACTCCAGTAGGCCAAAACTGCTTGCTTCTACAAGGGAAAATACGATCCATGTAAACTCACTTCCAAGTTTCAGAATAAAAATAATGCTCACAATATGGGAGTGTATCCATGTTCCTGTGAATGATTACGACAATAGCATGTGAGCAAGGAAGTCCTGAAATTTGAAACTCCCCACAATGACAAAACTTTTTTTCTAAATCAACAATGTATGAAGTGCCTCATATTTCTACTTCCATTTCTGATTGAGAGTAAGGGTGAACCTTATAAGCTCTTGCTTTCTCTCTCCTTGAATCCATTTCTTTTGTAGCATTAGGTATCAAAGCAACATACCATTTGGAAACTTCCTCTCTACGGTTATAGAACCATTAAGCAACTTTTCTTCTTGTATTATCAATTAACCTGTTTATGGGAAGCTCACGTGTAGACTTGAACAAAGCATTTAAGCTCTCCACACAATTCGTGGTAAGCATTCTGTACCTGTTGGTGCAGGAAGCACCATATCGAACCTTGTTTTGATATTGGCAAAGGATTCAAAGTTAAGTATTGTGTGTGATCTAATGTTGTTACTCAAGTGTGCAGGAAAAGTCCTAGCGAAGGGCTGCTAGGCACCTGGCGAAGGGCTGCCAGGAAACAAAGTCCTAGCGAAGGGCTGCTAGGCACCTGGCGAAGGACTGCCAGTATCCAAGCCCTAGCGAAGGACTGCTAGGCAACTGGCGAAGGACTGCCAGTTTCCAAGCCCTAGCGAAGGACTGCCAGTATCAAAGCCCTAGCGAAGGACTGCTAGGCAACTGGCGAAGGACTGCCAGCATCCAAGACCTGACAAAGGACCGTCAGGCAAAAGTCCAACCAAAGGAACGGTTGGCATCAGGTAAATTCTCCCGAGAGGAGTAGGTGAGGACGCGTTCCCCGTCGAGGGAACAGTAGACGTCGGTTCGACCTAGGGCTCCATTTTGGAGACCAAAGTCAGAACCAAGACAGCTAAGGCTGTATGAACTAACCACTTGATGTTTTGTTGTGTTTTGGACTAACCCTGGATGCAGGACTGAAGGAACGAGTGTCTGCAGCTCAGAGTGCCTCAAAGGAGTGAGGCAACAGCTGACCAGGGCGCCCGGAGTGTCCCGGGCGCCCCGAAGGTGAACACAAAACACACAAGCAAAAAGTACGCTTCGACAGTACATACTGCGGGTGCCCCCGTGCTACCGGGCGCCCCCAAGGTGCATACAAAACAAGTCAAGAGGAAAAGGCTTCGAATAGCTGCTGGGTCGGGCGCCCCCTCTACTCCCGGGCGCCCCCATGCGCAAGCCCTGAACCAGAAGCCATCGAAGCCAAGCAGATAACGTTTGACCCGATCAATCCGGGCGCCCCGAGCGCTCCGAGCGCCCCGATCAAAGCGGATCCAGAGGATAGACGCTGACCGAGACTTTGGCGGATCAAAGGCCACGTGGGGGACGCCCCCGACGTCCCGGGCGCCCCCAGGCCCTATATAAAGGACCCTCGACCAAGGCTTCAAAAAAACACTTCAATTCAACGCCTTAAAGTTCTTCTGCTCTCACGCCTTGCTCCGGAAACCTTCCAACACGAGCCGACGACGTCCTGCTGCTCCGAGAAATTCGATCTACTCCGGACGTCGGTAAAGAAGAGCGTGTTTTGTTTACTGCACTTATTTTTTTTGTAATCAAATTATTGTAAACTGTTTGCGCCTATATAGAATTGCCCAAAGTAAACGGTCAACGACCGTGGGCCTTGGAGTAGGAGTCGACACAGGCTCCGAACCAAGTAAAACCTCCCGTGTTTGCGTTGTGTGTTTTTAACTTCCGCTGTGCAATTGCTCTTTACATAAATCTGAAAGTTTTCCGATATTCACCCCCCTCTATCGGTTTTCTCGATCCAACAGTACCTTCTCCCTGTAAAGTGTACATTTGCCCACCTTTTAGGATCAATGTTCTGAAGCCACTTATGGGCAACTGGATGTTTTTCAAGCATTGTCTGCATTATCATATCATATTGGAGTGTTGTGTTGGCTCGTGTTGCTGCCCAAAACAAACCTACAGCAGCTCTACTTCCAGTATCAGTTACCATATTACAACACATGTGGTGGCAACAAAAGATAAGATGCGCGTTTGTGTAGACTTTTCTAACTGCTAATATAATGCCCCAATGTCTATCTGATACTATGGTGATTGAGTGGTCATCGACAGCAAAGAACCTCTTTGTATGCTCCAAAAACCACTCCCATGCAGACCCACATTCAACTTCAGCTATTGCAAAGGCAACTGGGAGAACATTGTCATTCCCATCAATCGTCGTTGCAATCAACATTACTCCCGAATACTTTCTTCTTAGGTGTGTGACATCAATTCCGATAAGTCTACGCAAATAAGACCTGAACACCCTTCGGCAAGCACCAAAAGCTCAAAAATACCGCTGGAACTGATTGTCACCATTCCTGCATAGTGCCACATACGTTTCAGGATCTCTGAGTCTTAACTCACGCAAATATTATGGAAGATCTCTGTAAGCCTCATCATAATCTCCAACAACCTTTTTCAATGCTTTCTCCCTAGCTATGTATGCTTTTCTGTATGATATGGTCACTCCAAATCTAGCTTTAATATCTGATATAATCATACTTGGTATGTATTGTTCATTATGAAGAAATTGCTCTTCAACAAAAAAAGTAACAAATGATGAAGAGCATGCATGATGATCAGCACTTTCCCTAACAGTTCCACATTGGTATTCCTTTATATATTTTGTAACAGTGAACTCTACTTCCCCTCTTGCTACTACTCTCCATGTACATGGTTGGCTGAAGCACACTGCTTTAACTCTATTTTTTCGGGTGTCAACTGGGCTATATCTCATATGCTTAACCATGGCATGTTTGACAAGTGCATTCTTGAATTCTTCTCTAGATGGAAATATCTGCCCCACAAAAAATTCATGCACATCTCTTGCCTCTACCTCTACAATTGGCCCAGCAAGCAATCAAGAATTTAAAATATAAGGATCTTCAGCTAATGGAAACTCTTCTAAGTCACTGTACTGATCTGGGGGGAATTCATATTGCTCAATCTGCATATCATCGGCTTGGAATTCTAGTACACTTGTAATGGGTTCTAATTCATCTGCATTCTGGATTTCAATTCCTTCCTCCCCACTCCCGTTTGGCTCAAAAAATTGAACAACTCTTGTAGAAGAATTCAAACCCTCACCTTCTAGATTAGTTGCTTCTTCATTTAGATCAATTGTCAAATTCCTTGTAATTTATGATCCATTCCCCGTGACAGCATTATCATCAAGAGTATTCCATATCTCGGATAGAATTTCGTCAACAACATTATCATCCCTGAAAAATAAATTAAAATTACATTTTACAAACTTTGAATATCATAATCAAGGACCTAGCAAGGTCTGAGGCCCTGCACTATTTTGATTTTAGGCCCTCACAAGGCCTGAAATATAATGATTTCAGGCCCTCTCAGGGCCTGAAATTTAATGATTTCAGGCCCTCTGAGGGCCTGGTATATAATGATTTCACAGGGCCTGAAATCAGTATATTTCAGACCCTTCGAAGGTCTGAAATATTTTGATTTCAGGCCCTCATAGGGCCTCAAATCACTATATTTAAGGCCCTTAGAGGGCCTGAAATCTAATGATATCCTACACTCCCATGGACTGAAATCCTTTAATTTCAGGCCCTCCTACGGCCTCATATGGTAAGATAATTTCCCTATGTCGAATTCAAGCATTTATTTATCTTAAGTTTAACAAATTTCAGAGAGCCCTTATTATGTAAAGCATATCACCCTTAGTCTCTTCCAAACATAAAAATTGTAGAAAAAGTTTATAAGTATAAAACTAGGTTTGATACCATATCAAATATGACAATCATACGTACATTACTATTTGTATTTGGTACCAATCTGTTGCTTGCTTTTTCTCCTTCACCACCTATCTTCCTCCCCTGGCTTGGTGATGAATTGATGTTGTGCAAGGTCGAAATATATACGTACCCTCGAATTGATTCGACTTGTGCAAGATAGTAAAATATTAATAGCCTGAGAGAATTTCCACTACCTGCCCATCCGAACCACAAATTATTATTTTATAGTCAAAAGTAGTTCGGATGTCTCGAAATGTGAAGCGAAAAAGGTATCTTCTGGCAGGAGGGATATAATAGAAAGTTCACTTAAGGTGGTGTGCCCTTTGGTAAATAACAAACCATGGTACGCCCTTTGGTAAATTATCGTTTATTTTATAAAAGTATGTTTAACTTGAACAGAAGTTGCATATTATTATGCTTTTTATAACATATCTTCTTTTAACATTAATTTAAAATCTAATTAAGTGTTAAACAAAATTTTATGTTATAATTTCTGGTATAATAGAATAAATTTCACATTTGGTGTTAAACATATTTAGGATACCAATCGAATATCTCTTATATGTTATAAAACTTGAGAATCTCAGTAAAAATTTTCATTTAATTTCATCTAAATTATTATTTCATTTTTTTTTGGAATCTATCCCACTCTCTTTAAAATATTCATGAGATTCGAAATCTAATCCTCTCAGTGGTTTCCTCAATTTCTTTAGGTGGTCGGTAAAAATTTTTTATAGGACTGATTCGATTATCTTAGAAATAATCGAGTCAAATAATCGAGTCAAAGATTTGAATATTTAATACCAATTAAAAAATATATATTAATAAGTGTATCATATCTTCTAGGTTGTTCACCTAAATATTCATCTACTTATTTTATTATTATGCATCATTCTCTAAGTGATCATGTATTAAAGGGCACACTCAGATTTATGAATTAATAAAAAAGTGCACTATATTTTAACATTTATTACTCTTCCTATTCTACCCCTCAATTATTTCTCTCCTCTCTCTTATGCATGCAATTTTTCTTCTCTTTTCTCTCTCTTTTATATATATATATATATATAACATGGACTTGATATGGAAAACTATCTAGCTCATGTTAAACTTGATATGAATGAGTTACTATAGATAATTTTTTGATAAAATTTTAACATTTGTGGAGAAGTCAAAATATACAATGGACGATACAATTGGATTCCTTGCAACCTCAAAAATTCGCAGGACCTGAAATGGTTGCAATATAAGATCTGTAGTTGATTTTTTTGACCCATGATATACGACGTTTAAGATTTAGTTAATTTTTTGATAACATTATAATACCTCCAAAGAAATCAAAATAAATAATGGATATCATATTTGAACTCCTTGCAATATCAGAAATTCACATTAATTAAAATGAGTGCGATTAGAGTTCTCTAGGCTCATCAATAGATTTCGGTTAAAACCCAATGATGGACTTAGCGAGCTCCATTTGCATTCATTTCAGTTCTTATGGATTTTTTAGATTACAAGGAGTTTAAATACGGCATTCATTGTTTAATTCAGTTTTTCCGGAGGTGTTAAAATATAATAAGACAAAATCGACATAATCGGAAAAACCCACGCATGAGCTTATAGGCCTAACGTGGGTTTTTGCCAATTCTTTCCTTATCGATATCCATTGATAGATTTAGAGATCTGATCGCATCAATTTCAGTTCATGTGTATTTATGAGATTCTAATGAGTTCAAATAGGGTACCCATTGTTTATTACGACTTCTTAGGAAGTGTTAAAATATAATAAGAAATAATCGACAAAATCTCATGTTGGACCTGATATGGAATCATATTAGGTTGAATGTTGGTTTTTGTCGATTCTTCCTTATCGAAATCGATTGATGAATTTAGAGAGCTCCGATTGTACTCATTTCAATTTTTATGAATTTTTGAAATTGCAAAGAGTTCAAATATAATATCCATTATTTATTTCGAATTTTCCAAATATATTAAAATGTTTAAAAAAACTAAACTTTGAATGTCGAACATCGTGGATAAAAAAATTAACCAGCGACCTCATATTGCAACCATTTCAGGTCATATGGATTTTTAAGGTTGCAAGGAATCTAACGATGTCGTCCATTGCATATTTCAGCTTCCCCGCGAGTGTTAAAATTTTATTAGAAAAATCAGCTAAACTAATTCATTCATATCATAATATTTTTTCATATTAGGCCCAACATGTTCAAACCTAATGCGGATTTGATATCATATCAGGCTCAACGTGAGCCTGATATTTTTTCATATTAGACCCCGTGTTATGCATGCATCAAAAGAGAGAGGTAAAGGGAAGAGAGGAGAGAAAAAAAAAGGGGAGAAATTGTATGTATAAGAGAGAAAAGAAAAAATAAGAAATAATTGAGGGGTAGAATCAGAAGAGTAGTCTTTTGATCAATTCATAAAATCTGAGTGCACTTTTAGTAAATTACTACTTTAAGTGTACCTAATCCTCTTAGTTGTTCATCTAGTTATTTTATCACTATTGTAGTAAAAAGGTAAAGTCATCAGTTTTAACGATCCCAGAGCCGATCCTTATTGTCTAAAGGCCCTGGGCGAAATTATAAATTATACCCTAATTTTATCTTCCAAATATTTATTTTTATTTATTTATATTAATTTTATTCATCAAATACATTTTCGATCAAGAAGAATAGATTTGAACTGCAGGAGTTAATACCAAAACATGAGCAGTAGAGGAAATGTATGACAATAAAGGAAATACTGACTCAAGGTTTAGTCTAAACATACTACTGAATGAATGAAGAAAAGTAGAAAATATTGGCATGTCAATATACGAAATCCTATGTGATTGCTTTTGACAAGCAATACAATGATGAGGTGTTGCATCCATGCAAAGAAATTTATGGTCAGCTAAGAACTTGAAACAACTTTTGCAAAAATACAATTCAGCGTGTGTAATGATTAGCTATGCCACTAGTTTCAGCAATGAATAACAACACATGATTATCATCCGGAGTATTTGATGCTCTTTAATGACAACTATGGTCATGTAAGAATCACCTAGATAATTAATATTTAAAAAAATAGAAAAAATAAGCAAACTGGTATATAGTCGGGCAATAAATTGACAAAGACAATAGTACCGAATTTAATAATAAGGTTCATAACTTTATTGAAATTCCTGATGGATGGGATGCAAACGCCAACCTGAGTTATAACACCAAAATTTCCAAGGCTAATGTTTGGGATGAAGAAAGCCAAAAAGGGATACTCAATTTCACTTTCTTTGGGAATGCTGCTAAAAAATGTCCAACCTCCTACAAAGATAACAAAAGCACGCCTTCTTATCCTATATAAAAGATATTGCAGATTTAGCTTCTATAACAATTAGAAGACGTCCAAAACATGAAATGCAGTTCTAAAAGACAGCATGAGAAGGTAGTCTTCCCTTTAGCTTTACATGAATGTTGGTTCCGAAGGACACCATGCAGGTTTTGCAGTCATCATTTTCTAACTCCACAATGCAGAAAAGGTTTATCATGATCTAAATTTCAACTAGTAGACGCATTTTGTATTAAAACATTCAGAATCAATGAAGACTTTCTTTTTGAAAAGAGTGCTGAAGAAGGGTGAAACTGAAATGATATCAGCAGCATTAATTACATTGCAAGTATGTGTATACAATATCTACAACTATTGGTTATGATACTAAAGAAATTTCAGGAGATGCTGATAGACAATTATCAATAGTGGCAAATAATTTTCTTAAAAGAAAAGATAGCAGTAAAACAGAAAGATATACAACAAACTAAAATTTATTGTATACCCTAAATTGAACTTACATGAAACAGCTGAACACCAAGAACACCGTAAGCTAGTGGCAAAGCAGATTCCACAAAAGGGAATAGTTTCTGGATATCAGGTGGTTCTGTAGCATTTGGATCTGTAAAGTACTTACTTGACTATCTCTGGTGGAAGAGAATTTATCTGTTATTTATAAATATTAATAATTCAGCACCATCCAAATTTACTCACAACTACGATTAGAAATGTCAAGAATAAATGTACCTGAGATGCAATTCCCAGCTCCACACAGGAGACTATGGTTAACACAAAGAGAAGGAGAGCAATAACATATTGTAAGAATCTTCCCTTTTACCCCGTAAATTCCCTAGAAAGAGGATACCTTCCCCAAGGTCGCCAAAAGGTTCCTCTTTGGTTAGCCAAAAAGTTGAGTATCCAAAAAGTTTTTCCTTAATGAGCTTTACATCAGATGGATCCACCTTCTCAGGTCCAAGGAGTTCCAACAGCTTGTCAGAATCAACTTGAAAGCTACTATAAGCTGGTCCTTCTGAGGATATCCCAGGTGTCTACAAAGAAAAAACCATACTTAGGCAATATTTATAGAAAAAATCCAAGGAAAAAAAATAATGCCACTCTCTTTTTGAAATAAGGAGCTGCTATTGATCTTGGATGATTGAACCAGTCATCCACACAAGCCCACCATGTCTCCTCCAAATAAAATGAATTGAATTTGAATCAGGATCAACTAAACTTGCTAACCTTACTAGGAAGACTATATCTATGCCAAGTAGAACTTATAGTCAAGGTAAACCAATAACCAAACATCAATAATCACTGTCCAATTTTTGTCGTCCTTCGCCAGGCCTATCTGAAACGATGTAAAAAAACACAGAGGATGAAAAAAACACTTACAACATTTCAAATGAGAATGAAAACAGAGGATATAGTTAAATTGTCAACTAAAATATACCTTAAAAAAACACAGAGATAACTCATTTAAAATGTTTTCGTGATGCACTTTTAAATGCAAAATCATTAATAATAGCATCATAGTCAATGTTTTCCAAAATATTCTTTTCAATGCATAAAATTGCTAATCCATTTAGCCTATCTTGAGTCATTGTGGTTCATAAATAAGATTTTATTAATTTTAATTTTGAAAAACTTTTTTCAGCAGATGTCACTATCACAGGTATTGTCAATAATATCCTATAAGTAATCATCACATTTGGAAATATATCCATTATCTTTAAAAACTCTAATATTTGAATGGAAGACCATTTTTTATTTGCTTCATAAGATTCACTTGGTAACATTATTTGCAAAATTTATAGTTCTGAATATATATATTTTGCATCAATATCAGAAGTAACACCATTTCTTAAAGTATTTTCAAGATTCACACAAGAACTCATCAATTCATCATCATCCAATGAAACTAATTTTGTAACATCATACAAAAACCCAAATATAGACTCAAAATATTGCAACTGTTCAAACCTACTCTTCAATTGCCCAAGAGCAATATCAACCTCTAAGATAAAATAATCTATTCGAAAAGATTCTTCCGGTGATTGATTTTCCCTTTCAGTATTAGCAATCTCATCAAAATGTCTTTTTCTACAAATTTTACGTTTTGTAGGAAATACAGGCTCAATTTCCATATCAAGTGCTATTTTTCTTGCGTTAATCATAGCAGAAGCAAAACCATTTTCTCTATATTTTTCAAAAAAGGAAACAAGACCAGATAATTGTTTTATAGCAACATCAAGAGGCATATCCTATAATTGTAATTTTCTGGTAACTAAGTTAATTTTATGCAAAATATCATGTCAAATAACAAGGCTTAATATAAATTCAAAACTTGAAAGTTCACCAGATGCTAAAGTTTCAACATCTCTACTTAATTTGTTATCTTCACTTATTTCTGCTAATTTGAACAAAGCTTCTCTGATTTGGGAAGCTTGAGATAGTATTGCTTTGACTGTTTCAATATGGCTTTCCCATCTTGTAGTTGACAATGATTTTAAAGTTAATCCATCAATATAGTCAAGCAAAACATTCTATCTTTTTGTTGAATTAGAGAACACGGTGTACATACATTGACATGCTCCAAAAAATGATTTTGCTTTAACACAAGAATTTGTCATGTCACAAACAACTATGTTAAGAGAATGAGAACCACATGACATGTAAAATGCTCTAGGATTAATGTCAAGCAATCTCCTTTGCACATCTTGATTTTTGCCTTTCATATTAGATCCATTATCATAACCTTGCTCTCTCACATTATCAATATCAAGTTCTAAAGATCGTAAAACAACTTGCAATTCATTAAAAAGGCCTAAACCAGTTCTATCTTCTACATTTATAAATTCTAAGAAGTACTCTTTTATTTTAATTGGTGTCTCTGAACTTCTACACATCTTAATATAAGAGTCATTTGTTCTTTGTGACTTGCATCCGGTGTACAATCACGAATTATTGAAAAATATTTTGTCTCTTTTACTTTTCTAATTATTGCATTCTTGACTTTGGAGGCTAGAATAGAAATTAACTCATTTTGAATTTTATGACTAAGATAGTGATAATGAATCTTTTTATCTTGAATGAGTCGAAAATGCTCTTGTATTATTGGATCAAAATCTGCAATCATTTCAAGTAGACCCAAAAAATTACCATTACCATCTTCATAAATTTTGTCATGTGTATCCCGAAATGCCAAATTATGTATAGCTAGACATTTGACAACAACGACTATTCTTAGCATAACATGTTTTAATTTGTTCTTGTATTTCCTTATCAATTGTCAATGTTTTTTTTAATCTCACTTGTAGTTCAACAAAAGCTCTCAAATTAGTGAGGTGTTCAACATTATTTTCATGTTGTTTAAGTTTGTCACATAAATGTTTCCACTCATTAACTCCTTCTCTTGCTAAATTACTTTTGGTGTGCATTACTTTAAACAACTTACAACAAATGCAAAACACTTTGTCTAACTCTTTCGAGTACACTAACTATTTTCGATCACGAGTCTCACCGTTTGGTAACATTTGAACATAGTAAGTATGAGCAAAGTGTCGAGTTTCTTTATCTAAAGGAAACTCGAGAATATTTTCTCTTTTAGGACCTCTTTCCACAAGTAAATCTCTCATATTTGTATCAAGATTATCTCAAACTCTTGGATCAAATATATTCAAATCATATCTAAGTGTTGAACATTGATATTGGTTTGTAAGCTCATCATTACAACAATGATCAATATCTTTAGTTTTGTGAATTTCAGTTTCATCCAAATCTTTAAAATCTGTATCATCTTTGTTTTCATTTAAATTTCTCATTCTCATCACTTTCGTTTCTCACATATTCTTTATTTTATCATTCTTATTTTCAACAAAATCTACATTTGCATTTGATTCATTAGTTAAAATTTGAACTAAGTTTTCCGTTATGTTATGAGATTCTTTACTAAAATATTTATTCAATGAATCTCTTAAACTTTGGGCTATCTCCTCTTCTTTTTTCTTTTTTTATCTTTTTTGATATCCAGAGAGTTGTTTCATGATGATAGATAATTATAAACAATAAGAAATAAACAAACAACAATAAAACCTAATATGAAGAATTTTCTTCGATTTGAAATACACTTATATAAGACCTTACAAAGATATCCTGCAAGTTTATAAAAAATACAACAATTTAATTATGTCTTAGAGCAAACCAATAAGAAAGTTCTTGTATTTCATAAAAAAAATCATAAGATGAGAAAAAATAAGTATACATGAGAAGACATGTATGAACAATAATTTCACTAATTATTCAAACTGAGAAGACATGTCTAACTAATAATAGGATAATTTACTAAAACATTTGCTTTCTATTTGGTTTCACCAAATCACACCCTAGTAATGAAATTTACCAAATAGTACCTCTCACTAACCCCTTCCATTCCTCTAAAAAAATCCAAAAAAAATCCATTGGTATTGAGGCACTAAAAAATAAGAAAAGAAAATTTATGTTCTAATATTGTCATGAAAGTTCTACACCAAAATTGGCAATTGAAAAAACAGGAACAAACTCGGACTAACCTTATCTACTTCGTAGATTGGTATTGTTCAATTTGTAACTATTAGCCAACATAAATGAATCAGAAAATAAATAGTATTTAAAGTGTTACAGATTTAAAAAAAAATGATACAACATAAAAGATATAGGTGAGTGAATACTGAAGAATAATCCTTAATGAAAAAAATATACAGCTATAAAAATCGTGTATTTTTAACGTGTTCTAATTGATGCAGTTTTTCTAATTGAAAAAAAATGATGAAATATCTGTTGATCTTCTAGCACAACGTATTCTCGACTTTCCTAGAAATATAGAAGATCACCCAACCACAAGTCTCTGATTATTGAAGAAGAATCAAAGAACAAAAAATCCCAAAAGAAACAACAGATAATCCCAAAAAAAATCCCAAGGAAACCAACAAATAATCGAGCAAGACGAAGATACAACATCTGATCACTCACCAGATCGACCGTTTCGTTCTTGATCGCGTCTGTTCGAGAGAGACTGAGACCAGGGAGGACTTGTCTTGCCGTCGCCAAGACTTGTAGTAGGCGCAGCAAGGAAGGGAAGGCGCGGCGAGGGACTTCGGCGAGGATGCCGAGGAGAATCAGAGGGCGAGAGGTACGCTAGGGTTTTCAACGAGATTGAGAGTCGAGAGGTTCGAGCGTTGGGAATTCGGCAGAAAAAGAGAAAAAATTAAGAATGAGAAACGAAAGTTGAGGGATTAGAGAGAGCAACAACAAGTACTGGCGGTGAGAATTCGGCCGAGACTTTTTCCGCCCAGCAACAACAATCTCGAGGTAGCGTTGGCTGTTGGGAATTCTGCGGAAAAAGAGAATAAGAAATAGGAATTAGGAATATACAATATAATATAATATATTATTATATATATATATATATATATAAATATAAATTGGGCCCCTAATAATTTTGGGCCCTAGGCAGGTTCCCTGGTTGCCCTAGCCGGGCCGGCTCTGCAATAGACTTCAACATATTCTAGCGGTAGATATGGTGTATGCGGCACCTCTTGTTATGTTGCTCTAGATTATATATTTTATGGTAAGAATCATTATGAAGATCTCATTCCGCCTAAATACTAATGATCCTTTTGTATTATAAACTTGTTGTCAAATTGCACCAGCAATAAATTAAATAGTACAACTTGAAAACCAAATACATAAAAAAGGGTTACATCTTGGTTTATTTATATTACAATTTGGACTTGTAGGAATATTTTATTTGTATCCAACTGCGAAGTTGTGGCCCTTTCAAAATCCTTTCATACCTAAATTCAATCATAACTAGATAGGGATGGATCTTGTCAACCTTGATGAATCACCACCCAAAGATGATCATCTCATGACCAGTGGGAAATCAAATCAGATGATTCTATTTATCAATCCTTCATTATTGAAAAAGTTGTCATTCACAATCATTGACGAAGGATTTTTTTTTTTTTTGAGAAGCTAAGGGTTAATAATTTTTTTTGGAAATAAGATGACTTCCATTTGATACATACACTTAGGAGCCATGGGAATGAAAATCTCGTGCATGGTTTTGTAAGAGAGAAAGAAGTGAGAATCCTCTTTTCAACTGACTCTCACTCTATTCGCTATTTTTCTTTCTACTATTTTGAAAGTAGATTCAGCTTTATTTTTCATCAAATGAATGGCGTCTAGGTGTCAATTAAGAAAAAAAACTTATCAAGGTATGGCTACAAATCGACGCAGGTTAAGCTTGATAGTTGCCTATTATCCTATGCTAAGATCAATGTTCATCTAAATTTCCAACAAATGATTAATTTTTTCCAATGTTGGACTACTCGATGCTTATTTATTTATCATTTACAGCTGTAAAACTTATCATTTTCACTACCTCTGGTTTGAAGACTTTTGAAGAACAACCGGTCCATCAAACAAATCACAGTTAGCACTAGCAACAAAATCAGTTTACTCTTTAACATGATAGACTCTAGATAACAATTTAAGGCAAAGAGAGATGTACAATATAATTATCCATTACACCTCAACAAAATTACAATATATATATAGAGAGAGAAAAGAGATAAATTAGTTAAAAATGTTGCACAAACTCCAAAGAGCAAGCTCAGATGGAAAGGCAAACAAGATGAAATCATTCAGTGAGTTTTGTAGAGAGCAATTGTCAACATGGAGGAGAAAAACTGCACTTAGATCATTCATGTGATTAGTACTAATTTAGATATTTGTCAAAAAAAACAAACAAACAAATAGGCATATTTAGGAACCTGCTTCTTGGAGAAACATTAAGTATCATCACTGTCAGTCAACTAAAAATATAAGTATGCACTTTTATCATGTTGAATTTCCAGAAGCAAAGCAAATATGAAACTTACCACATATTCAAGAATGTTTTAGCAAATAACATAGAAGCTAGCTTTAGTTGACAGAGATAATTTCTATTCTCTTAGACTCCCCTCTTATTGAAAATTCTATTGATTGTTCCAAGAAAAGGAAGTGAATAGCTCATGGAAGTTCCAAATTGTGCAACTAGAAGAAACTGGATATATGACAGTTGGAGGTCAAACAGGTATAACTTGCTAGCATTTGGAACTCCTTAAAAATCCCAAGGAAATTCATTTGAGTGTTATTTTTTATCCCAGATAGATTAAGATTGAAGAGATACCAAAGAGAGAAAAAAATACTTGCTGATAAAAAAAAGTATGAATAAGGATTGAAAATTTAATGTCACGAAGAATTCAGTGAAAAATACTTACACAGCAATAAAAAATGATAATGTACAGTTCAGCAAAAGATCATGATTGTTTATAAAAAGATAAAAAAATTATAAAACTGCTTACCTCCCAACAACAACTGTAAGCAGAGCCGGCCCTAGGCTAGGGCAACCAAGGAACCTGCCCAGGGCCCAAAATTATTAGGGGCCCAATTTATATTTTTATATATATATATAATATAATATAATATTATATAATATAATATTATATAATATAATATAATATAATATTATATTATATTGTATATTCCTAATCCCTATTTCTTATTCTCTTTTTCCGTAGAATTCCCAACGGCCAACGCTACCTTCAGATTGTTGTTGTCGGGCGGAAAAAGTCTCGGCCGAATTCTCACCGCCAGTACTTGCTGTTGCTCTCTCTAATCCATCAACTTTCGTTTCTCATTCTTAATTTTTTCTCTTTTTCCGCCGAATTCCCAACGCTCGAACCTCTCAACTCTCAATCTCGTTGAAAACCCTAGCGTGCCTCTCGCCCTCTGATTCTCCTCGGCGTCCTCGCCGAAGTCCCTCGCCGCGCCTTCCCTTCCTCGCTGCGCCTACTACAAGTCTTGGCGACGGCAAGACAAGTCCTCCCTGGTCTCAGTCTCTCTCGGACATACGCGATCAAGAACGAAACGGTCGATCTGGTGAGTGATCAGATGTTGTATCTTTGTCTTGCTCGATTATCTGTTGGTTTCCTTGGGATTGTTTTTGGGATTTTTTTGGGATTATCTGTTGTTTCTTTTGGGATTTTTTTCTTTGATTCTTCTTCAATAATCAGAGACTTGTGGTTGGGTGATCTTCTATATTTCTAGGAAAGTCGAGAATACGTTGTGCTAGAAGATGAACAGATATTTCATCATTTTTTTTTCAATTAGAAAAACTGCATCTTTTTTGTTGTATCATTTTTTTCTTTAGAAAAACTGCATCAATTAGAACACGTTAAAAATACACGATTTTTATAGCTATATATTTTTTTCATTAAGGATTATTCTTCGGTCTTCACTCACCTATATCTTTTATGTTGTATCATTTTATCTGTAACACTTTAAATACTATTTATTTTCTGATTCATTTATGTTGGCTAATAGCTACAAATTGAACAATACCAATCTACGAAGTAGATAAGGTTAGTCCGAGTTTGTTCTTGTTTTTTCAGTTGCAAATTCTGGTGTAGAACTTTCAGGACAATATTAGAACATAAATTTTCTTTTCTTCTTTTTTAGTGCCTTAATACCAATGGCTTTCTTTTAGAGGAATGGAAGGGGTTAGTGAGAGGTACTATTTGGTAAATTTCATTACTAGGGTGTGATTTGGTGAAACCAAATAGAAAGCAAATATTTTAGTAAATTACCCTATTATTAGTTAGACATGTCTTCTCAGTTTGAATAATTAGTGAAATTGCTGTTCATACATGTCTTCTCATGTATGCTTATTTTTTCTCATCTTATGATTTTTTTTTGTGAAATACAAGAACTTTCTTATTGGTTTGCTCTAAGACATAATTGAATTGTTGTATTTTTTATAACTTGCAGGATATCTGTGTAAGGTCTTATATAAGTGGATTTCAAATCGAAGAAAAATTCTTTATATTAGGTTTTATTGTTCTTTGTTTATTTCTTATTGTTCATAATTCTCTATCATCATGAAACAACTCTCTGGATATCAAAAAAAGACAAAAAAAGAAAAAAGAAGAGGAGATAGCCCAAAGTTTAAGAGGTTCATTGAATAAATATTTTAGTAAAGAATCTCATAACACAACAGAAAGCTTAGTTCAAATTTTAACTAATGAATCAAATGCAAATGTAGATTTTGTTGAAAACAAGAATGATGAAAATGAAGAATATGTGAGAAACGAAAGTGATGAAAATGAGAAATTTATAGAAAATGAAAACAAAGATGATACAGATTTTAAAGATTTGGATGAAACTAAAATTCACAAAACTAAAGATATTGATCATTGTTGTAATGATGAGCTTACAAACCAATATCAATGTTCAACACTTAGATATGATTTGAATATATTTGATCCAAGAGTTTGGGATAATCTTGAAGAGATTTACTTGTGGAAAGAGGTCCTAAAAGAGAAAATATTCTCGAGTTTCCTTTAGATAAAGAATCTCGACACTTTGCTCATACTTACTATGCTCAAATGTTACCTAATGGTGAGACTCGTGATCGAAAATGGTTAGTGTACTCGAAAGAGTTAGACAAAGTATTTTGCATTTGTTGTAAGTTGTTTAAAGTAATGCACACCAAAAGTAATTTACCAAGAGGAGTTAATGATTGAAAACATTTATGTGACAAACTTAAACAACATGAAAATAGTGTTGAACACCTCACTAATTTGAGAGCTTTTGTTGAACTACAAGTGAGATTAAAAAAAACATTGACAATTGATAAGGAAATACAAGAACAAATTAAAAATGACACAAAACATTGGAAACATGTTATGCTAAGAATAGTTGTTGTTGTCAAATGTCTAGCTATACATAATTTGGCATTTCGGGGTACACATGACAAAATTTATGAGGATGGTAATGGTAATTTTTTGGGTCTACTTGAAATGATTGCAGATTTTGATCCAATAATGCAAGAGTATTTTCGACTCATTCAAGATAAAAAGATTCATTATCACTATCTTAGTTATAAAATTCAAAATGAGTTAATTTCTATTCTAGCCTCCAAAGTCAAGAATGCAATAATTAGAAAAGTAAAAGAGGCAAAATATTTTTCAATAATTCTTGATTGTACACCGGATGCAAGTCACAAAGAACAAATGACTCTCATATTAAGATGTGTAGATGTTCAGAGACTCCAATTAAAATGGAAGAGTACTTCTTAGAATTTATAAATGTAGAAGATACAACTGGTTTAGGCCTTTTTAATGAATTGCAAGTTGTTTTACGATCTTTAGAACTTGATATTGATAATGTAAGGGGGCAAGGTTATGATAATGGATCTAATATGAAAGGCAAAAATCAAAGTGTGCAAAGGAGATTGCTTGACATTAATCCTAGAGCATTTTACATGTCATGCGGTTCTCCTCTTAACTTAGTTGTTTGTGACATGACAAATTTTTGTGTTAAAGCAAAATCATTTTTTGGAGCATGTCAATGTATGTACACTGTGTTCTCTAATTCAACAAAAAGATGGAATGTTTTGCTTGACTATATTGATGGATTAACTTTAAAATCATTGTCAACTATAAGATGGGAAAGCCATATTGAAACAGTCAAAGCAATACTATCTCAAGCTTCCCAAATCAGAGAAGCTTTGTTTAAATTAGCAGAAATAAGTGAAGATAGCAAATTAAGTAGAGATGCTGAAACTTTAACATCTGATGAACTTTCAAATTTTGAATTTATATTAAGCCTTGCTATTTGGCATGATATTTTGCATATAGTTAACTTAGTTAGCAAAAAATTACAATCAGAGGATATGCCTCTTGATGTTGCTATAAAACAATTATCTGGTCTTGTTTCTTTTTTTGAAAAATATAGAGAAAATGGTTTTGCTTCTACTATGGTTGACGCAAGAAAAATAGCACTTGATATGGAAATTGAGCCTGTATTTCCTACAAAACGTAAAATTTGTACAAAAAGACATTTTGATGAGATTGCTAATACTAAAAGGGAAAATCAATCACCGGAAGAATCTTTTCGAATAGATTATTTTATCTAAGTGGTTGATATTGCTCTTGGGCAATTGAAGAGTAGGTTTGAACAGTTGTAATATTTTGAATCTATATTTGGGTTCTTGTATGATGTTACAAAATTAGTTTCATTGGATGATGATGAATTGATGAGTTCTTGTGTAAATCTTGAAAACACTTTAAGAAATGGTGTTACTTCTGATATTGATGCAAAATATATGTTACCAAGTGAATCTTATAAAGCAAATAAAAAATGGTCTTCCATTCAAATATTAGAGTTTTTAAAGATAATGGATATATTTCCAAAGGTGATGATTGCTTATAGGATATTATTGACAATACCAGTGACAGTGGCATCTGCTGAAAGAAGTTTTTCAAAATTAAAATTAATAAAATTTTATTTACGAACCACAATGACTCAAGATAGGCTAAATGGATTAGCAATTTTATGCATTGAAAAGAATATTTTGGAAAACATTAACTATGATGCTATTATTGATGATTTTGCCTTTAAAAGTGCATCACGAAGGCATTTTAAATGAGTTATCTCTGTGTTTTTTTAAGGTATATTATAGTTGACAATTTAACTCCGCCTGTGACGACCTAGTCATGGCCGGTCCCAAGCCCGGATAAAGGAGGAGGGTTGCGTTAGGTTGCCAGCCAGCGTAAAAAACTATGGCAAATACTCAATGAATGGATCCATTAAAGTATTATGCTAATGCTAGGATGTTCCCCGGAAGGAACGCGTTGCAGGGTCCGACTGTAACGTCTCGGCAAGGACCGCTACATCTCCAGAACCCGGGTGTAGTGCTAAATATGCAAGGGTTCGCGTTGCAGGGTCCGACTGTAACGTCTCGGCAAGGACCGCTACATCTCCATGAGAACTTGGGTGTAGTGTTAAATAGGCAAGAGTTCTTACACCATAGGTGGACTAAGAATAAACATTATAAGAAAAGTAATAGTCTCAGATTTGGAACATGGAATATAGGAACTCTCACTGGTAAAACAATGGAGGTAGTAGATACAATGATTAGGAGAAAAATTAGTATTTTGTGTGTGCAAGAGACAAAATGGGTAGGTGAGAAGGCAAAAATGATAGAGAACTCGGGTTTTAAGTTATGGTATACAGGAAAGAGTAAAACAAGAAATGGAGTGGGTATTTTTGTAGATAGTTCTTTAAAAGATGAAGTTGTTGGTGTAGTTAGAAAGGGGGATAGAATTATAGCTCTCAAGATAGTAGTGACGAAAGAAGTTGTGAACGTAATTAGCATATATGCACCTCAAGTAGGATTAGATGAAGAAACTAAATCAAGATTTTGGAGCGATTTAGATGAGGTATTACAAAACATTCCGCCAAATGAAATGATTTTAATAGGAGGCGATCTAAATGGACATGTCGGAGCGAAAAATGAAGAATATGAGAGAGTACATGGGGGTTATGGGTTTGGAACAAGAAATGAAGAAGGAAAAACTATATTGGATTTTGCGATAGCATATGACCTTATACTAGCTAATACATTTTTTAAGAAAAAAGAAGAACACTTGATCACATTCAAAAGTGGGAATAATAAATCACAAATTGATTATTTTATGGTTAGGAAGAGAGATAGGAAGATTTGTAAAGATTGTAAGGTTATCCCTGGAGAAAGCTTAACTACCCAACATAGATTAGTAGTGTTAGATATACGCCTTAGTTATAATATTAATAGAGGAAAAATATACACGACTCCTAGAATTAAGTGGTGGAAGTTAAAGGATGGGAAGCAAAACATATTGAAGGAGAAGGTAGGAATACAAGCATTAGATGAAATATATAGCGACTCTAATACGACATGGGATAAGATGGTATCAAAGTTGAAAATAGTAGCTAAGGATGTACTCGGTGAGTCAAAGGGGCATGCACCACCAAGGAAGGAATCTTGGTGGTGGAATGAGAAAGTACAAGAGAAAGTGAAAGAAAAACGAATAGCTTATAAGGAATTATATATTTGTAAGAACGAGGAAAACTTAAAAAAATATACAATAGCCAAGAAAGAGGCTAAGAAAGCAGTGAATGAAGTAAAAAATAAAACTTTTGAACGATTATATCAAAATTTAGATACAAAAGAAGGGGAAAGAGACATTTATAAAATAGCTAAAGCAAGAGAAAGGAAAACAAGAGACCTTAGTCAAATAAAATGTATTAAAGATGAATGCGATAGAGTACTAGTAAATGATAGCGAAATAAAAGAGCGGTGGAAGATTTACTTTCATCAACTTTTTAATGAAAGTTTAGGGGACCAACTTGACTTAGGCAATTTAAGTATTTCAAATGAGTATAGAAATTTTAATTTTCATCGGAGAATTCAAACTTCAGAAGTAGAACAAGCTTTGAAAGGGATGCAAAATGGAAAGGCCGTGGGACCGGATGATATCCCAATAGAGGTATGGAAATGTTTAGGGAAAAAAGGTATTGAATGGCTTACAAAATTATTTAATTTAATATTGAAAACAAAAAAAATGCCTAATCAATGGAGGGTAAGTAGTCTGGTTCCCTTATATAAGAACAAAGGAGACATACAAAATTGTGCAAACTATAGGGGTATTAAATTAATGAGTCATACCATGAAACTTTGGGAAAGAGTAATAGAAAAAAGATTGAGGAAGGAGACCACGGTAACCGAAAATCAATTTGGGTTCATGCCTGGAAGGTCGACAATAGAAGCTATACATCTTCTTAGGTAATTAATTGAAAAATATCGGGAGCAAAAGAAAGATCTACACATGGTATTTATTGATTTAGAAAAAGCTTATGATAGGGTACCAAGAGAAATTATATGGAGAATTCTAGAAAAGAGAGGCGTTAGCGTAACATATATTGACCTAATTAAAGATATGTATGAAAATGTAACGACTAGAGTGAAGACTTCAGGTGGATTGACTGAAGCATTTCCAATAAGGATAGGGTTACATCAAGGATCAGCTTTAAGTCCCTATCTTTTTACACTAATCATGGATGAACTCACTAGGCACATTCAAGATACAGTGCCATGGTGCATGTTGTTTGCAGATGATATTGTTTTGATAGATGAGACACGTGAAGGAGTAAATGCTAAACTAGAATCTTGGCGGGAAACTCTAGAAATGAAAGGTTTTAGGCTTAGTAGAGTAAAGACTGAATATATGGAATTTAAGTTTAGCAGTGCTAGACGTAGTGAAACAATTGTTAAGATAGGAGATGATGAGTTGTCTAAAATCGAGAACTTTAAGTATTTAGGATCGTTCTTGCAAAGTGATGGAGGAATTGAGAGAGATGTCTTACATAGAATACAAGCAGGATGGTTGAAATGGAGATTAGCATCGGGTGTCTTATGTGATCGTAAAGTACCTCTAAAACTTAAAGGGAAGTTCTACAAAATGGCAGTTAGACCTGCTATGTTATATGGTGCTGAATGTTGGGCTATGACTCGAGCACATGAGCAAAAGATGAAAGTTGCAGAGATGAGGATGTTAAGGTGGATGTGTGGACATACGAGGATGGATAGAATAAGGAATGAGAGTATTAGAGAGAGAGTCGGAGTTGCATCTATTGAAGAAAAACTTCGGGAGACACGTTTGAGATGGTACGGACATGTACTTAGAAGACCAATAAATGCCCCGGTTAGACGATGTGAAACTATGATAAATACGCACATTAAAAGAGGGAGAGGAAGACCAAAAAAGACTTGGTTGGCAACAATAAAACAAGATAAATTTTATTTAAATCTAGATGATGATATAGTAGGGGATAGAACTCAATGGCGTAAAAGGATCCATATAGCCGACCCCACCTAGTGGGATAAGGCTTTGTTGTTGTTGTTGTTGTTGTATATTATAGTTGACAATTTAACTATATCTTCTGTTTTCATTCTCATTTGAAATTTTGTAAGTTTTTTTTTCATCCTCTGTGTTTTTTACATCGATTCAGATAGACCTGGCAAAGGACGACAACTAGTGACTTCAGTCTCCTACTAGTATTATTTGACTGCGATATGGTACACAATTCAGTGGGTCCATCCATTGTACCATCACAATTCAAGTTCATCTGGCACCTATTTATGGCCGCTCTGCCCATGGATATAATAACAGAGAAATAATATGATATTGAAACACTGAGCATTTCATCAGTGTATGAGGAATCATCTGTGTCCACTGTGACTAACTATTGTATGGTTTTTCTCTTGTTTTCTCTCTACTCATAGTGTAACATCCTTTCTCACTTGTGTTTTTCTCCTAGTTTTTCTTGCAAATCATATTGTGTTTATCTCCTATCTGTGTTTCTTGTGTGTTATATGTTCGCAACACCTTTAACATGCTTGCACACCTTTCTGCAAAAAGCAAAATGAACACAACTTTGGTGTACAAAGCACATGTTATGTTCATGACAATTCTTCCTATCAGATGTAAATTATTTATAATTTTATACATGTAGATTTTGGTACTCCTAATGATGGTGACCATGGAAACCAGCCATTGGATGCTGCTAATGGTAGAAACACCCACATGGTTCGAGGGACATGGTTGTCCAATGTCGATAAGCCACATGCATATGGGTTGCCGCCAAAATTGTTGGCTCATCTACACGCCGTGTTGAAATCTGATGGTTCTGGACTACCCCCTTGTATTCCTGGAGAAGATGTAAGACTGGATTATTTCACGATGCCATCTTATGCAGTGTTGAACTCCATTGTAGTTTTGGAGTTGCAAACTTGCATTCACACAACATTTGACTTTTAATATAAGAACCTCAATGACCGAATTAGATTTTTATGCAGATAGACAAGTAAGATGAGAGAAATGCACTCGAAACCATTCTATCTATTTTTGTCCCGATGTTGGAAGATCTTTGTAATACAAATAAAATGGGCAGGTATCAATTTTCTACCATCCACTGTCTCATTTGGCTTTGATTCTGAAGCTTTGATTTTGTTGCAACAGGGATGATTTTTTCCCCCTTATCTCAGGTGAGCACTTGTTAAAAACTGATCCAAAAAAGCACAGACAAGGTTTTTTTTGTTGAAAAATCTGAAGCAGACGGAGGGAAGAGCTGAAACGTGTTTGTTACTATTAGCATTTAGAAGATTATATATATGTATATATATGCCTTATCCTTCTTGTAAACTGTCAGCATTTTGATTCCATAAACGATTGTCGAAGCAAGGATCTAGGAAAAATTGGCCATAGGAAATAGAACAGTGAAAGGTTAGCTGGAAAGTCTGGTTACGCCGTTGAGATTTTGAAGGCAAACTCCGAAATGTTCGGTGATTGCATTTATTTTATCACCCAGCTAGAACAAGAACCTCTTGGAACATCCTTTCTCATGTAATTGAATCTGTTGTAACATTCATTTAATTTGCATCTATAATTCACTGGTGGTCGAGTGCAGACCACCATTCTAATGGTATTGTAATTAAAATTCATCTATAATTATTTGCATAGTTCTAAATTATTGTGTCTTAATATGTGATTGAAAATGTATTCGATGAATAAAATTAATAAAAATAAATATTTGGAAGATAAAATTAGGGCACAATTTATAATTTCGCCCAGGGCCTTTAGACAATCAGTACCGGCTCCCCGGTCTATTGCTAATCCAAAGTTTGCAAACTTGAATGAAGTTCTAAAAATTTGGCATAGATTAGCTTCATATCCCATTTCCTAAGAGAAGGCAGCTCGTCCACTAGAAGAGGCTTTGTCCGAAAAGGGACAAGATTGGAAAGAGATCGAAGAGAAGCTTGAATCCACGAAGATCGGTGATGTACACCGTGAGAGTCTTTCCTATGGCAAGAAGAGATCTGAACCTAGTAATGGCAGTGCAGATAGCAATAAGGCTCGGAGGAAACCGCTTACCACTGAGGCTTCTCCTATGAGATTTGGCTCTTAATTCCTTTATCTCAACTACGTCAAAACTAAACTTTTCTTTTTGCGTGATTATCAATTCTTCATCCCTTTAGTTTTTGTAGATTTCGTTCTTAGTTTCCATGTGATCTGGGACACTGTTACTGTTAGTTACGGCAATGTGCTTATTGGTTTTTCCCTTGGTATCAATAGATGCATGCTTTTGTTTGACAAGCTAACAACTTGGTTATATCCAATTGTTGGTGAAATATTAACAAGATGTGAAGAAAGATTCAAGAATATATTCCACTGAAAGAACTGAAAGAACAGTTCAGATGGGTGACACATGTTGCTCTCCCTCAGTGATATTATCAACTTAAAAAAAAATGATTCTATGCTACCTTTATGATGAGGGTTTAACCTGTTTCAGCTCACCTCCTAAGAAATTGGGAATATATGTGCTGTAACAGCTTTCTTTAAATATGAAAATGAAATTAACCAGCAGTGGCTTGGTCTAGTGAAGAGACGTAGGTCTGGAGGAACTTCTGCCAATGTGCTGGGTGTTGATAGAAGAGAGCTGTCTCCTAGAATTTTGTCTGCAGCATGGGTTGAATATCTAAGCCATTGACAATTGCAGCCAACCAAACAAATTTTGATGCCATGGTGATAAGCTTAATGTGATGCTCATGCTTGAAATCGAAGTTGGAGTTTAACAAGTTGGCTAGCTAATATTGGCAGTTTGCTGAATACCCGAAATGTGATGAGATGGATAACATCTTATCTTGGACGACACAGTGCTCCTGGTGTGTTGGCCTTGGATGCTGGAGGTTAGTAGTCTTCTTAGATGCAGCAAATCTTAATGTAAGACTTGCCAACAATCGGTTCACAAGAACCATTGTTCGGTGAATCATGGATTTGAAAATTTGAGAATTGTAAATTTAAGTGTATTTAAAACTCAAGAGTAGCTCCCTTTCTGAATTCAAGTGCACTTGGAAAATTCTTAAATTGAGATGTATCTTTTGGGGGGAAAAAAAATTCTTTTTTCTTCCCATGTTCCATTTGTCGATTATCCAGTTTATTCTTATACATTCCTTGTGGTTGATATGTTTTCCCCTTCATTTTTGAACACTTTTGATGGGGATGAGTATCTCAGGATAAACACGTGGTACGGGGAAGCTACATGGCAGGGTTCGTCGAGCCAGAGCTCCCAGGTCAGACCGAGACTATCTCGAAAAAGTGGATTAGAGCACCGAGGTTAAACCGGCAATCGGACTCCTGAGACTATCTTGGGAGAACAGACGAAAGTCCCCGAGGTCAGGCCGGGTGTCGGGCTCCCGAGACCATCTCGGTAAAACAAAGGAAGGTCCTAAGGTCAGCTCGGGAGATGAGACTCTGAGACTGGCTCGGGAGAGTTGAGCCCAAAGATCAATATGAGAGTTAGAAAACCCGACTTCAAGTAGTCTTTCCTCTTTCCAGAACAGAAAAGTCATCGGATAATTATTGCCTGCAACGCGCGGCAATTAAGGCCTTAATGATCGCAGCGGCCGTTACCAAAAGATAGGATATTTATCTAGTAACCGATGATTAAGGGGCGTGGAGGAGAACATGGGGACACGTGTGATCGAAGCCTCAGGTATATAAGATGTCTCGGCATCCAGGTAAAGCGGGTAAGCTTTCCGAACTTAGAGCACATTTTGATTCCTCGTTGTCCTCCGAAAATAGATAAGACTTCTAACTTGCATCGGAGTGGGTTCCGCCGGAAATTCTTCCGGTGTGCTCCTATTAACGCTTGTGTTAATCTCGCAGGACGTGAGCACCTTCTCCTCGTCACCGTCTTTGTGGGTTGTGCTTTGGTGACTCGTCATCCGCGTCGCTCTCTTCCGGAACAATTTTAATTAACTTCCTACGACTTGATTATAGGGATGACAGGGCTGAGAACAGAGTGCTGAAAACTGAAGCTCCTACAGCTGATTGCCACTGAAGTCTGAATGGCAGAGATTTTCCAGGTGATGGAGACCTTTTACTGGTTTTAGGGGGGAAAAATTTACTTATGCTAGAAAACAGTTTTGGTAGTTGGATGATCTATGTGATTGTCGACATATTCTGAATCTCTTGGGTCACTGTTGTTATTTCTGTAGGTGTTTTTTTCCCGGGATTTTGTTTAATTGTTGTGTCGGTTGGTTATGGTCTCCTAATCGGAGGTTCCTTGAAGGATCAAGTTAAATAACAGCAATCCCTTGCACTCCTCCGAAGTTTAATCTATAGCATTACTAATTACCAATGATACCAAGGAAAGGCTGCCACAATATTACTTATATTAAGGGTGCCAAAAGAGCCCAATCTGTTAACTTTGATTCTAGTCAATTCGAAAAATATTGTGTTTGGATTGTGAATTTTTGGGTTGGGGATTCTGTGATTGATTTAGGTTCAGGTTGGGTTCGGAGTTGGCCTAAGTTGATATGAATTTAGGATTTTTTTTTGTTAAATTAAATTTTATTTCAAAAATTAAGATATTTTATGTATATTAGATTTAGATTGATCTAGTTATTTGGATTCGTATTTATATTTTTGAATCTGGATTGAATTTTTTTCTCAGATTCTTACTTCGAGCCCATTTGATAATCTGATCGATTCGAATTTACAACTTAGATGTGGAATAGTCTTGATTTTTTATTTTTAAATTTAGGTATCTTGAAAGTGAGTAGTTTGATGTCATAGAAATTTTTTATCGATTATCAAGGTAAATCGAAAAACACTCGTGGAAACTCATGTAGACGATTAGTGGCAGTTTAGGCCTGTGTCAACAGCTATTATATGTCTGAGACTCAAACATTACTATTAAAAAATTATTATTTGAGTAAAAAAAATATCTATTTAAGTCGCAGCTAAATTACATTAACCCTATCAAAAAATAAAAAATAACTATTTGAGTCACAACTAAATCTATGTTCGATTTATGATGTCATTGTGATTTGTGTGTTGTAGTCGGCTGGCCTACCAAAAAATAAAAAATTACTATTTGTGTCACAACTAAATCTATGTTTAATTTATGACTTTGTTGTGGTTTGTGGAGTTGTAGTTGGTCGCTGTCCCGTCATGCAATGATGCGTACAACTTGCGAAGAGTTTCAGCCATGACATTATTGTCGGGCTTGCCACCGAAACTGAACCGAGGGAGTCATCCTTTGCAATGTGTCTATTGACGATAGCCACAATTTACTTATATTGGACCAATATTCTAACTTTGCCCTTGCAAACTATTAATGTTTCTAGAGCACTATAATAAGGGATTTATAGTATGAGATTTATGTTATAAACCTCCCATTATAAATCTCACCCATGTAATGAGGTTGAAGTTTATAATTTTTCTATAAACATTTGTTTGTTTATATGTTTGTTAAATAATTTTTTTTGATTTACAACGCATTAATGGCTATTTCAATAACAATAAAATCACTGGAAAAGTAAATTGTCTTTTGCCACTAATAACAATAAAATAATGACTATTTTTAATTAATTTTTATAACTCTTAATATTATACCCCTTCTTTTTATTATGTTATCAATAAATTTTTTGTTTATTTTTTATGGAATTATTATTTTTACATAAATCTAATGTATAAAATTTAAAATACTAATATAATCATAAATATTAAATTAAAATATTAATTAATATTATATAT
>JAGFNQ010008874.1:53527-85594 GCA_024364735.1 Boesenbergia rotunda | reverse complement strand
TTTAACTTTCTAACGGGAAAAATTGCGGAAAAACCGCCTCTTACTGCAGGTGAGCAGTACTTACTTGATATCTTGGACTTACAACCAAATTGACGTCTAGGGCTCGGAGAAACTTGAGATCTCGAGAACCGTTCGCGCCTACGCGTTCTCCTCGTCGAGACGAACGAAACGCTCCGCTCTCCTTGGTTCCCTCCTTGGCCGGCGCCCCTTGGAAGAGGAGAGGAAGGTTTGGTGTGGCGGCGCACAAGAGAGGAGAGGGTGGCGTGCGTGTGTTGGGCGAGGGTAGGAGAGAAAAAAACTTCTCTCTTTAATTATCTATTTATACTATCTTTATGAAAAAAATAACTACTCTATAAATATATTTCTCTCCACTTTGTTGTGCTTGATACCCTAGCCCAGCCGGTCACGCGCGCGCCCTTAAGGGCTGGCTCTTCCGGTGGTCGCGAGTTCGAACCTCCTGCTGCCTTTTAAAGTTTTCCTTTTTTTTAAAATACTAAACGGACTCAGAAAAATCCACAAAAATATTCTAAAAATTTCTAAAAATCTAAAGAATATTTCTAAAGTATTTCTAACTAATTTCAAGGACTTTAAGGACTTGAGATGGAAATTTTGGGGCGTTACAATCCCCCATACCTTATAAAAAGTTCGTCCTCGAACTTAGAATAATTCTGGATATCTTTCTCTCATGCTGTCCTCACGTTCCCAAGTAGCCTCTTCATGCTGTTGATTCTGCCAGATGACCTTCACTAGTGGCACCTCTTTGTTTCTTAATCTTTTAACTGCTTTGTCCACTATCTGTGTCGGTCTGCTCTCATAGCTAAGATCTTCTTGGATCTGTACTGACTGAGGCTGAATCACTTGGCCAGGGTCGTGAATACACTTCTTTATCATGGAGACATGAAAGGTACTGTGGATAGCTGACATATCCTCTGGCAAGTCCAACTCATATGCTACCTTACCAACCCTCTTTATAATCTTGTAGGGTCCTATGTAGCGAGGGCTCAGCTTGCCCTTTTTGCCAAATCTCATCACTCCCTTCATAGGAGCGACCTTGAGAAATACTGAATCTCCAACTTGGAATTCAAGTGGCCTACGGCGTGTGTCAGCATAACTTTTCTGTCTACTCTGGGCAGTCTCAATCCTCTGGCGGATCGTCTGGATAGCCTGAGTGGTCTCATCTATAAGCTCAGTCTGGCTGCCTAGTCCTGACTCCATCTCTTTCTTCTCACCAGCTTCTTGCCAACATATGGGTGATCTGCATTTCCTGCCATACAATGCCTCATAAGGTGCCATCCTGATGGTGGCCTGATAGCTATTGTTGTAGGCAAACTCAGCTAAGCACAGAAATTTGCACCAACTACCTTTAAAGTCCAATGCACAAGCCCTGAGCATGTCTTCTAAAATCTGATTTACTCTCTCTATTTGTCCATCTGTCTGGGGATGGAAAGCTGTGCTGAACTGATGTCTGGTGCCTAGGGCGTCGTGAACACACCTCCAAAAATGGGAGATGAACCGCCCATCTCTGTCAGAAACGATCGACTTCGGAACTCCGTGAAGCCTGATTACTTCTTTCACGTACAGCTGTGCTAACTGCTCTACCGAATGCGATAACTTGATGGCTAGGAAGTGGGCAGACTTGGTCAATCTATCCACTATCACCCAAATTGCATCGTGTCCATGGGTGGTTCTTGGAAGACCTGTGATAAAGTCCATGGATATTTCTTCCCACTTCCACTCTGGAATGGGAAGTGGCTGTAGAACTCCTCCTGGTCTCTGGTGCTCTGCTTTGACTCTCTGGCAGGTCAAGCAGGTACTGATATATCTGGCCACGTCTCGCTTGAGTCCAGACCACCAGAATCTCTTCTTTAAATCTTGGTACATCTTGGTAGAACCAGGATGCATAGAGTACGGGGTACTGTGGGCTTCTTCTAAAATATTCTTTCTTAGTTCCTCATCATTGGGGACGCAAAGGCGGTCTCCAAGATAGAGGATGCCACTATCTGATACTCGAAACTCTGAATTTTCTGCCTCTTGGATTTCCTGCTTGATCTTCTGGATCTCTGGGTCTGGACTTTGCTTTCTTTGTATATCCACAAGCAGGGTTGACTCTAGAGTTAATGCAGAAAGTTGCCCAATTATTACCTCGACTCCAAAATCTTTTATTTCTTTCTGAAGTGGTGGAGACAGTGATGATAGGGACATCAGTGCTGCACAGGATTTTCTGCTCAGTGCATCTGCCACTTTATTAGCTTTACCTGGGTGGTAGAGGATTTCACAGTCATAATCTTTGACCAACTCTAGCCACCTGCGCTGCCTCATATTCAGGTCCTTCTGAGTGAAGAAGTACTTCAAACTTTGATGGTCTGTGAAGATTCTGCACTGCACTCCATACAGGTAGTGTCTCCAGAGCTTCAGTGCGAAAACCACAGCTGCTAGCTCAAGGTCGTGGGTAGGGTAATTCTTCTCATAGTCCTTGAGCTGTCTGGAGGCATATGCTATTACTTTACCGTCTTGCATGAGGACAGCTCCAAGGCCCATCTTGGATGCATCACTGTAGATGTCAAAGGCCTTGTCACTCTCTGGAACAGTCAGGATGGGAGCACTAGTCAATCTTTTCTTCAGTCTAGAAACTGTGCTCGCATTTATCTGACCACTCAAACTTCTTGTTCTTTCTGGTCAAGGCTGTGAGTGGAGAGGCTATTCTGGAAAAGTCCTCCACAAATTTTCTGTAATATCCTGCCAGGCCTAAGAAGCTTCTGATTTCACTGGCATTCTTGGGTCTACACCAGTTGCTGACTGCTTCTATCTTGGCTGGATCAACTTGGAATGCCTTCTTTGGATACAATGTGACCTAGGAAGGTCACCTGATCTAGCCAAAACTCACACTTTGAGAATTTTGCATAGAGCTTTTCCTGCTGAAGGATCTGTAGCACTATCCTCAAGTGTGTAGTATGGTCCTCTGGAGTCTGTGAGTATATGAGAATATCATCAATAAATACAATGATGAATTTATCGAGATACTCCCTGAAGATGTGGTTCATCAGCTCCATGAAGACTGCTGGAGCATTGGTTACTCCAAAAGGCATTACTACAAATTCATAGTGGCCGTATCTTGTCCTGAAGGCTGTCCTGGGGATGTCACTTTCTTTAACCTTTAGCTGATGATACCCAGAACGTAGATCTATCTTCGAGAACACTGTAGCCCCTTTGAGTTGATCAAATAAGTCATCTATTCTAGGAAGGGGGTACTTGTTCTTGATGGTTACCTTGTTCAGAGCTCTGTAGTCTATGCACAAAAGCATAGACCCATCCTTCTTCTTGATGAAAAGTAGAGGAGCTCCCCAGGGTGAATGACTCGGGCAGATGAAGCCCTTGTCTAGTAGCTCCTGGAGTTGCTCTTGTAATTCCTTCAGCTCTGTAGGAGACATACGATAGGGGCTTTTGAGACCGGACCGGTACCTGGTACCAACTCAATCTCAAATTCCACCTCCCTGTTGGGCGGTAGTCCAGGTAGTTCTTCTGGGAACACTTCTAGATATTCGCAGACTACCCGTACATCCTCCTGCTTGAGTCCTTTCCTTGCTTCTGAGTCTACTATGTGTGCAAGAAAACCAGCACACCCTTGCTCTAGCATCTGGTGGGCTGCCAAGGCTGAGAGGAATTTCTGAGTCTTCCTCCTTGGGGCTCCTTGAAACTCGAATGGTGGTTCTCCTTCTGGGCTGAAAACCACCTTCCTTCTACGGCAGTCCACTGAAGCGCTGTACTTACTGAGGAAATCCATGCCCAGTATGATGTCGAAGTCTTGCATCGCAAGGACTATCAGATCGACATATAGCTCTCGGTCTGAAATCTTGATTGGCACAGCCCGGAGCCGCTGGGTGGATTCCATGATTTCCCCTGAAGGGAGAGTTGTCAGGAATCTGGACTCCCAACTCTCTGCAGGCACCTGTAACTTACTAGCAAAAGGTACTGATACGAAAGAATGGGTCGCCCCAGTGTCAAACAGTGTAGTAGCTAAATGCTGAAAAATAACTATTTGACCTGTTACGACCGTGGAGGCGCTGGCAGCTTCTTCCTTCGTGAGGGAAAAGACTCTGGCATTGGTTGGAACTGGTGCTGCTTCCAACCCTCCTTGACTGATCTGAGGTCCCTCCAGTATAGTAGGCATGTAATGTAACTGAGGCTTGCCTCCATACTGTACGGACTGCTGAGGAAGTACCTTAAACTTGTTTGGGCAGTCTCTGGATCTGTGTCCCTCTTGTCCACAGGAGTAGCATCCAGTTACACCCAAAAGGCATGCTCCTGGATGGGTCCTCCCACACTTAGGACAAGGTGGATACTTAGCTTGCTTGTTCTCTTGGTTTCCTTTTTGGCTGCCAGGCCACTGCTTCCTTTTGTGGTTCTTGTTCTTCCAGTTCTGGTTATTTGGCTGAGGCCTCTGGCCTCCAGTTGTCTTGTTCTCAGCCAGGACTGGCTTCTGCTGTGCTTGCTGTGCCTTGATGCTATTCAGGTAGTGCTCTGAGATTAGAGCACTACTGACCAACTCCTCGCTGGTCTGGGGTCGGTGCGTCCCGCTGTTCACGTTGAGTGCTATCTCAGGGTTCAGCATGCGGAGCATCAGTCTGACTCGCTCCTTCTCTGTGCTGACTAGCTCTGGGCAGAGGCGAGCTAGTCTGTTGAACTTCGCGACTGCTTCTCCCACTGGTAGGCTACCCTGTCTGAACTCCATGAAGTCCTCGTAGTGCTTGTTGGTAACCCGCATGTGGAAGAACTCCTCATAGAACTCTTGCTCGAAATCTGCCCAGCTCATCTGGTTGACTATCCTCTTACTCTTGACTCGCTCCCACCACATACGAGCATCTCCAGTTAGGCAGAAGGAGGCACATTTGACCTTCTCGACTTCTGGCCAGTCAAGAAGCTCCATTGTGCTCTCTAAAGTCTTGAACCAAGCCTGAGCATCCCAGGGCTCAGTTGCGCCTGAGAAACTTTCGGGTTTCAGCCTCTGCCACTGGACGAGGTATGCTTCTTGTCTTCGGTTCACGGCAGGGGTCTCCTGTGGGACTGGTGGAACTTCAGCCACCACTGGAGTTCCCACTCCTGCTGTGGGTGGTGTAGGGGGCACTGGGTGCTGATTTGCCATAAGTGTGGCGATGGTCTTCTGTTGTTCTGTAATCTGAGCTTGCATTTGAGCAATGACTGCCATCAGGTTTGGCTGTTCTGTGCCAGGCTCATTGTTATCTTGAATTGGAGTGCTGTTCCTTGCATTAGGAGCTCGGCCTCTTCTTGCCATCTAATAATGCATAAAGGAACAAGAAAATCACTACTATATCTCTAGGTATAAACTTGTCTTCTTACTTAGTAACCTAATATCCATTCTAGGGATTAAACATGATTCCGTGCTACTAAGGTATTAAACATGCTTCCTTGTTCTATGCACATATGAGTAAGTACTTAAGCATTTCTCTATACTGTAATTAAGTAAAGGAGCAATAGAAAAACTGAAACTTAAAGCTTTCTTACTTGAAGACGGCAAGGTTGATGCTGATGTGTGTGTGATGCTGGAGAATGGGAACTGCTCTGATACCACCTGTAGCGACCCGCCTTCTCTACCTTAGACGGATCGTTACTTTTGTCTACTTCTTGACTCTAATGCACGACTAAAAATGCGGAAATCTTTTTTTTTCTCTTTTTTAAATCTCTCTAGGGATGATATTCTAACTTTGATAGTCATGCATGATACCATGTCACACTTTTTTCTCAAAAACTCGTAAGAAAATACTTATTGAAACTTGCCTTGCCCAACTTAGCTTACGGGTATCAGTCGACTGCTATATGGCAGTCGACTGAGACCAGGCGACTGACCTTTGGCAGTTACCTGGTGCATCAAACAGAAGCTACTGTTCGATAGGGCAGGTGACTGGTACTGTACCAGTCGACTGGCACGCCTGAAAAGCTGAAATTCAGATTCGAAACTTTGTTTCAAAAGTCCACCAAACATATAGTTTCAAGCCATACAAAACATAACATCATTTCTATACTCTATACTAGTTTCCTAAACATTTTTGCCAATCAAAACAACTTCATAAACTCGAAATTAGGACTTTTACGAGATTTAGCAAGTCATGAAAATCTATTTAAACTTTTATGCTAGAGTTTGTACCAAACTTAACTTCTAACCATTTAAACTCATTCCCCAAGGTTCTATAACATCACTAAAGCATTATGGAATATGAATGCAACTTTTCTAAGCATAATTGAGCAATAAAACTTAATTCAAAAGGGAAACTAGCACTATCTTGGCACATGCATCAATAACTCCAATAAAGTATCAATATTTCAAACTACTCACACTTCTACTCATCCAATACAATCATAAGGTTATGTATGCTAAATGAAATGACATGGAATCATTACTTGTGATCTTAAGACATGCAAAATATCTAAAACGCAATTACTTGGATAAATTCTATATAAGATAACTTAAAATAAGACTCTATAATAAATGCTCTTTAAGTCCTTCATCCATCTTGTCCCAAGGACCTCACCAAGGTCAGCCACCACACACACGTCACTCAGCACCGCCTTGTCGCCTTCCTTCAGAATTGCTTGCCTTTACCTTTACCTGCAGCAAGAGGAAATGCAACTAATAAGCAAAAAGCTTAGTAAGTACTATCTAGCTCACAAAATCTCGAAATGTGCAAACATGCTTTTTAAACAATGTGAAATCGCATGAGATACTTTTTATGCTTGAAAGAAATACTAAGAAACATGTATAACTCAAAACATGCATACTCAAGCACTAATAAGTCTTAACTCACTTTTCTTGGCTTAACTTGAAACTTTAGCAATTCTTTAACTTTAAATCTTTCTTTATCTTTTAGAAAACTTCTTTAAACTTTAGAAAACTTTGCTAAAGCATATACTTGAAAATAATAATAACTTGGATCCATTTAAGACGTAAGTACCATCTTATGCGCGTTCCCTAAAAGGTTGGGGTAGCGAGCCACCAATCCTAATAGAGCAGACCTTGGTCTACCAGGGCCAAGACCTTGGAATTGGACACCTGGATTTCTTTAACGACGCCCTTGGACGCCGGGTACTGGCCTTATAAAATAAAATACTTACTTTTTCTTATCTTGAATGCCTTGGCATTTTAGCGAGCCTCTCGTGTGCTCAAATCCCTAAGTCTTGACTTTTGGGGATTTCTTAAGGCCTTGGCCTTTTCTTTTCTTATCTTTATCTTCTCTTTTCTTTTCTCATAGCTTTTCTTGGGCCCTAATCTCATATAGGGTACTCAATTAAATTCATACAAGCATGAATTAAACTAGAATTACATGCAAAAATCATAACTAAAGGAAAATTGCATTTTTAACTTTCTAACGGGAAAAACTCGCGGAAAAACCGCCTCTTACTGCTGGTGAGCAGTACTTACTTTGATATCTTGGACTTACAACCAAAATTGACGTCTAGGGCTCGGAAGAAACTTGAGATCTCGATGAACCGTTCGCGCCTATGCGTTCCTCTCGTCGAGACGAACGAAACGCTCCGCTCTCCTTGGTCATTCCTTGGCCGGCGCCCCCTTGGAAGAGGAGAGGAGGTTGGGTGTGGTCGGCGTACAAGAGAGGAGAGGGAAATCGGCGTGCGTGTGTTTGGGCGAGGGTTTAGTGGAGAGGAAATAAAACTTCTCTCTTTAATTATCTATTTATACTATCTTTATGAAAAAAAATTGTAACTACTCTATAAATATATTTCTCTCCATCTTCTGTTGTGCTTGATACCCTAGCCCAGCCGATCACGCGCGCGCCCTTAAGGGCTGGCTCTTCTGGTGGTCGCGAGTTCGAACCTCCTGCTGCCCTTTAAAGTTTTTCTTTTTTTTTAAAATACTAAACGGACTCAGAAAAATCCACAAAAATATTCTAAAAATTTCTAAAAATCTAAAGAATATTTCTAAAGTATTTCTAACTAATTTCAAGGACTTTAAGGACTTGAGATGGAAATTTTGGGGCGTTACAGTTTTGAAAAGGGATAATTTTTCATAAGAAAACTAAGTTGAAAAAATTATTTAAAAAACAAAAAATGATTTTTCAAATTAAGTAGGAACTGATAAGTAATAAAACATTTTTACTAAAACAGAAGTAGAGCAAACCTATTCTACCAAGCATAACCCTAACTGCCTTCTTAGTGAACTGAACTCAGACTCGGGTAAGGGTTTGATAAATATATCAGCTAAGTTAGAATTTGAGTCTACATGCTTAAGGACTATCTCACCCCTGGCTACGTGATCTCTTATGAAGTGGTGTTTAACTTCTATGTGTTTAGTTCTGGAGTGTTGGATTGGGTTTTTAGTTAGATTAATTGAACTTATATTATCAATGTAGACTTGGGTTTGGGTGCAGTTAAGCTGAAAGTCCTTAAGAGTGTGCATCATCCATAAGAGTTGTGCTACACACTCTCCTAAAGCAACATACTCAGCTTCAGTTGTGGATAGAGCTACACAGTGTTGCTTTCTGCTGCACCAACTTACTAGACTATTTTCTAACAGTTGGCAGCTTCCACTTGTACTCTTTCTATCTAGTTTACAACCAACATAGTCAGAATCTAAGTATCCTGACAAGTCAAAAGTTGAGGTCCTAGGATACCAAATCCCTACATTTAGAGTGCCCTTAACGTATCTTAGTATTCTTTTTAGGGCTGCTAAGTGCGTTTCCTTAGCACAAGTTTGGTATCTAGCACACATTCCTACAACAAAAAGGATGTCAGGTCTGCTGACTGTAAGGTACAGTAGACTTCCAATTATGCTTATATAAAGTTTAAGGTCTATTGATTTACCGTCAGGGTCACTATCTATTTTTATATTTGTGGTCATAGGGGTACTTATGCTTTTGGAGTTGTCCATTTTGAATTTCTTTATTAACTCCTTAGCATATTTGGATTGATGGACATAGTTTCCATCCCTAGTTTACTTGATTTGCAACCTTAGAAAGAAGTTGAGCTCACCAACTAAGCGCATTTCGAATTCATTTTCCATTATTTTAACAAATTCTTTTAAGAAGTTTGAGTTGGTGGACCCAAAAATTATGTCATCGACGTAGATTTATGCAATAATGATGTCTTTTTTTAAGATCTTAATAAATAGGGTTAAGTCAATTTGTCCTTGTTTAAATTCTTTAGAAATTAGGTAGGTTGATAGATGTTCATACCATGCCCTGGGTGCTTATTTTAGTCTATAAAGTGTTTTAGTGAGTTTGTAAACATGGTCAGGTCTTTCTAAGTCCTCAAAACCGAGGGGTTGTCCTACATAGACTTCTTCCTTAATAAATCCATTTAGAAAGGCTGACTTTACATCCATTTGGTAGAGTTTAAATCCTTTATGGGATGCAAAGACTAACAACATACTAATGGACTCAAGTCTAGCTACTGGGGCATAGGTTTCGTCATAATCTAACCCTTCGACTTGACTGAACCCTTTGGCTACTAAGCGGGCTTTATTTCTCACTATTTCTCCTTGATCATTTAGCTTATTCCTAAAAACCCACTTAGTATCAATAATGAATTTGCCCTCAGGTTTATGTATTAGTTCACAGACTTGGTTCCTCTCAAACTGGGCTAACTCTTCTTGCATTGCTATAATCCAATCAGGATCAGGTAAGGCTTCCTCTATAGTCTTAGGTTCAATTTTTGAAATCAGCGCAACCTGACTAAGGTTCCTATAGGAAGACCTAGTTATGACTCCTAAGGTTGGATCACCCACAATTTGATCAGTTGGGTGACTGAGTCTGGGTTTCTTAGTTTTTCTGGAACTTGGTTCAGCCTTAGGTCCGGTCGGTCGGTTTGGTTCAGTATTTGGTTCAACTACCTGGGTTGATTCAATTATTGACTCAATAGTTGGTTCAATAGTTAGTTCATTTAGGGGTTCAATTAAAGGTTCAACAATTTGTTCATTATCTTCTTGATCGGTATTTGATGAATTTAGATCTGAATTATCAGATTTTGAATTAATTTCTTCATCAAATATCAGATTTGCTGTTTCTTCAATTTTCTTAGTTTGTTTGTTGTAATCCCTATAGGCTCTACTTGTTGTTGAATATCCTAAGAAGATGCCTAGGGTTGGCTTAGACTGAAATTTACCTAGATAGTCCTTGGTGTTTAGGATATGGACTTTGCACCCAAAGACCCTTAGGTAATGTAGGTTTGGAAGTCTATGGTAGTATAATTCATAGGGTGTTTTATTGTGTCATTTGCTAATTAGGACCCTATTTTAGATGTAACAGGTCGTACTAATTGCTTCTGCCCAAAATTGATTTGCTAGGTTGAATTCATTGAGCATAGCCCTAGCGGCTTCCTGTAGGGTTCAATTTTTTCGTTCAACTCTCCCATTTTGCTGGGGGGTTCTAGGACACGAAAATTCGTATATATACCCGTTTATCTTACAAAACTTCTCGAATCGTTGATTTTCAAACTCTCCCTCGTGATCACTCCTAAGTCTTTTGATTTTGGCATCGTTTTAATTTTCAACTAACTTACAAAAATCACTAAATAGGTTTAGGGTTTCATCTTTGGTCTTTAGAAACCTAACCCAGGTAAACCTAGAGTAATCATCAACAATTACTAAGCAGTACCGGTTTCCGCTTAGTGACTTGGCTCCATGTGAATTAAATAGGTCAAGGTGCAGGAGTGCAAGTGTGGTTTGAGTTAGATCTGATTGAATTAGTTTGTGATTAGACCTGGTTTGTTTACCTTGATTGCATGATTCACATATTAATTTTTCATTGTTCTTAATTTTAGGTATACCTTTAATTAGCCCCAGTTGGGTGATTCTTGAAATTAATCTCAGATTAGTGTGACCTAATCTCCTATGCCAGAGGTTTGATTCTTCTAACTGAGTTAACATACATTTAGGTACTAAGGGTAGGTTTATAGTGTAAACATTATTTTTCCTAGAGCCCTTAAGCATGATTTCTGAGTTTTGCAAGTTTCTAATCAGGCAGTTAGAGTTGGTAAAGATAACTACATAGCCAGTATCATATAATTGACTTATGCTAAGCAAGTTAAATTTAAAATTTTCAACCAAAAGCACCTTTTTAATAACAAAGCCAGATTTGAGTTCAATGTTACCTGACCCAATCACTTTGAGCGTAGCATTGTTGCCAAATGGTACTGAGCCTAGGTTCTTGAACTTGAGTTTGGTGAATTTCAATTTATCCCTGGTCATGTGTCTGGAGCACCCGCTATCTAACATCCATTGGTCCAAATCTTTATGTTCCTACACATAAAGAGTTTTGTTGATTTGGATCCAATTAGAATTAAGGATAGCTTAAATTGATTTTCACAATCTAGTCTGTCTCACCCAATCTAGAGTTATCAATCACGTTAACTTTATGGGTTTTTGTGAAACAGGTTTTGGTAGAAAAATTTATTTTGAAAAGACCATGATTAATTTTGAAAAGTTAAATTAATTTTGAAAACAATTGGTTTTGAATTTATTTTGAAAAAGAGTGTTTGAATCTATGATTAACTGAACATTTGTGTTAGATTCGAATTTTACAAAGAGTAAATTGAATTTGATTTTCAAAAATTAGCTTCCAGGTCTGGCGAGGCACTAGGCGTTTTTTGGTCGTAGCCTTATTGGATCATCAACCCTTTCCTTGACAAAGCCTTTTAATGAAATTTCATTTTCAAAATTACTTTTTGAAAAATTTTGGTTTAACTAGTTTGGGTCTTGGATCGGTAGCTTCGGCTAGTTCCACCAGTCTAAAGAGACCAAGTAGGGTATACTTGACCTTATTAGAAGAGGCTTCCCTAACGTACTATCATCTCACCGCCACCCAATACTATGTCGTTCAAATTTCAGTTAATTGGTTTAGTCCTTAGTCTAACCAGTCCTAGGTCTAAGCATGGTAAATTGTAGAAAAATAAATAGACAAACAATCATGCAATTTTAAAGCAGGAAAAGAAATTCATTTAACTATAAAAATAATTTTTAAGATGGCTCCCCCTGGACTAAAGCCACGATAATAGTTCGGCAAGATATGAATCTTGTCCTTGGGGATCCAATACTGATTTGATCCAGTTTGGTTGTTCAGGCTTAGTTTGGGTACCCATGCCTGAATTTTAGGTCTAGACTAATTCAGTACATCATAGTATGACCTTTGTCTAGACTTAGTTCGATAGCCTAACCCGGATCGATTTAGAACCGACTTCTATTTTCCAAGGATCATGTCAAGACCATTGGAACCAGAGGTGAATCGTTCTAATGCTGCTCTAAGGTCCTTGACTTGAGTTTTCAAGGAGGAGTTCTCTTTCTCAAGTTTTTCAACTTGAGTAGAGATTCCTTCTTGAACCTTCTCAGTTAAGGATCTAGAGTCAGCTCCCTCTTTCAGGAGTTTTACTTCCTGTTGGAGGGACTCGACTCAGATTTTGGCTTTCGCCAAGTCACAAGAAAGGTAAGCAATTAATTCAGATAATTGAATTCTTGAAAACCCACTTACAGTGATTTCGCCATCCCTTGAAAATGTGAGCTTTCCATCGTCCGACTCCGATTCTGATTCGGTCTCGATTTCTTCTGAAGCAGTCAGAGCAAGCAGGTTCGATTGTGGGGCCTCTTCTTCTTCTTCGGATGAAGACTCGTCCCATATTGCTTGAAGAGCCTTCTTCCTTCTTGTCTTCTTGGTCTCTTTCAGATTAGGGCATTCTGATTTGAAATGTCCTTTCTTGTTGCATTCGAAGCAGGTCACACTTGATTTGTTCTTGGATGGTTCAGCCGGATCCTCCTTCTTTCGGCTGGCTTTTATTCTGTTGGACTGATTCTTCCATTCCTTGTAGTTGTCTCGGGCAAGCTGGACCAGCTTGGGTCGATCTCCTTCGCTGTCTTCTGAGTCTGAGTCAGAGTCAGACTTGGGTGCAGGTTGAGGCTTCTTTTTGGTCATCTTTCCAGTTTTACCTGCAACAAAAGCAATGCCTTTCTTGGCCAGGGTGCAGTTAGTCTACTCATGTAATTCAAGTTCGGAAAATAGCTCATCTAATTTGATTTTAGAAAGATCCCTCGAAACTTTGTACGCATCTACCATAGATGCCCACAAAGTGTTTCTTGGGAAAGCGTTAAGAGTATACCTGATCAGGTCACGGTTCTCTACCTTGTGACCGATTGTGTGTAGACCGTTCATCAACTCCTGAATTCTGGCGTGGAGCTGAGCTGCTGATTCGCTGTCGTTTATTTTGATTGTGTACAGCTTGTTTAGTAGTAGGTCTCTCTTGCTTATTCGGGTGTCGGAGGTTCCTTCGTGCAACTCAATTAACTTACCCCAGAGTTCCTTTGCACTGTTGAATGGTCCTTCACCGTTCAGCTCTTCTTTGGTTAGGCCGCATTGGAGTGTTTGAGTCACTTTAGCATCAGCCTCGATCTTCCTTTTCAATGCAGTATCCCATTCGGTGTATGATTGTGGCACTCCTTTAGCGTTTTTAGGGATTTCTAGTCCAGATTGGATAATTATCCACATGTCCACCTGAGTTTTCAGGTGGACTTCCATCCAACTCTTCCAGTAGGAGAAATCCTCCCCACTGAAGAGTGGTGGTCTGGCTGTACTGAACCCTTCTTGCATGGCCATTTAGGAATTTTGAAAATAAAATAGGAACAAGAGCAAAAAAATGTCCCAAGACTTGGTCTTGGATTAGCAGTGCAGGAAGAAGATAGATATATAAAAAAAATTATCGAGTAGTGTTGCACCAACCTCGATTAACGAAAAAAAAATCGATTAAAAAAAATAAAAGTTTCGAAGAAAAATTCGAAAAACTCCCAAATTTGTGGTTTCACCAAATTTGAGCTTCCCCGCTCTGATACCACTTGTTGGATCGAGTAAACACGATAGAGGCCGGGTGAATATCGTGAAAACGTTTCGGATTGAAAAGACAAAGTACGCAACAGAATTTAAACAAAACACACACAGAACTCAAGTAGTTTTACTTGGTTCGGAGTCGCGTTCGACTCCTACTCCAAGGCCCACGATCCTTGACCGTTTACTGCGGGCAATTCTATAGTAGCGCAAAAAGGTTACAGAAATTATCACAATATGAGTGCAGTAACTAAACAAATGTACTCTTCGTTACCGATGCCCGGTGTGGATCGTATTTCGAGCGGAGGGTTGTCGTCGGCGCTAGAATGTCGAGAACGGAGTTTGCCGGAGTGGAGCGCTTGAACGAAGAGAGTAGAGGCGTTGGAAAAAGTGATATCGAAGCCTTAGGGGTTGAGCCCCTTTTATACTGCTCCTGGGGGCGCCTTGGACGCTGGGGGTTGCCTGACACGTGCCAACAGATCCGAGAAACCTCATCCATAGCTCGGTCAGCGCTTATCCCTCCAGAATCGGCCTCGGAGCTGACGGGGGCACCCGGGACACTGGGGGCACCCCGGATGACTTGGTCTGCTTGGCTTCGCGGCTGATTTCGCTTCGATCACTGGTTGGCTTGGACCCAGGGTGCCCGAGACATCCAAGGCGCCCGGGACCATCAGGGCACCCGGGACCTTGAGGGTGCCTATCCCAATAATCTTCTGAAGCGATTCTTGCTTAGCTGTTCGTTTGGCTTTGACCTTGGGCGCCCGGGACCTCCCGGGCACCTAGCCCAGCTGCTGCCCCTCTCCTTTGGGGCGTTTTGAGCTGCAGAAACTCGTTCCTTTGGTCCCTATATCCAAGGTTAGTTCCACCACAAACAAGGCAAGAAATGTTAGATCTTTACAGTCGTAGCTGTCTTGGTTCAGACTTCGGGTTTCCCAAATGGAACCCTAGGTCGAACCGATGCCTATTGTTCCCTCGACGGGGAACGCGCCCTCACCTACTCCTCTCAGAAGAGTTTACCTTTTGCCAACCAGCTCCTCCGGTTGGACTTTTGCCCGATGCACCTGACCAGGTCTTTGTGCCCACCTTCCGAGTATGTCTTCGGTGCCCAGCTTCTTGCCAGGGCTTCGTGCCCAGTCCTCGACTAGGACTTCGTGCCCACCTTCCGAGCAGGTCTTCGGTGCCTAGCTCCTTGCCAGGGCTTCGTGCCCAGCCCTCGACCAGGACTTCGTGCCTAGTGTACCTAGGACTTCTTTTCTGTACACTTCGTAAACGTATTAGATACAAATAACATCTTAACTTCTGAACCCTTTGCCATTTATCAAAATCCAGGTTCGACTTAGGTGCTGCCTGCACCAACATTGTGTATTTCTCAATTTAGTAGGTTTGTATATATGTTCTTATACTCGACGATTAGGTATTCACTATCTTGGTGTAGTATGATGGTGGGTAGCCAAGTCTCTCGATTCGCAATCATGGACGAGGTTGACCGTGAGAGAGATTAGCTGACACATTATAGATTCGACCTAGAATTAGAGATGTTGATTCTCTAGTAGCTCCGACTGCCGAGTCGGTAAGCTAGGGTCAACCCGTCAACAACCTATTAGGGTTTAAGGATGTCAACCTGTAAGGAGCGTCAATTGTGGAATAAGACAATATAACTGGTCAAAGTCGAATGACAACACCATTTTGATGAGTAGACTACATGGGGGCTTGAGGACACAATCAAAGCTCGTTACCTCGTTACCCTTATTTATTTACCTGAAGTGTATATAGTTGATTTTGTTCGATAGTACTGCTAGATATGAGTTATTCGTATAGGTTACAGTTTGAATAGCGAAATTTGGGACCAAATGTTTGTTAATGAGGAAGAATGTTAAATACTGAAATTTGAGGGTTAAAGTGCATAAAAAATGAAACGTAAAGGCTTGGTTGAGAATGGCTAAAGTTGGAGGGCATTTTTGTAATTTAGCCTTTATTAATTAAAACCCCTATTTTAACTTCTTCTCATGAAATCCGTTCCTTTCTCTTCGAAACCCCGACGCCCACCTTCACTACAAGCCCTCCTCTCCATTGCGATTTTCTTCCTCGCGCAACAACCACCAACCGGCAACCGCCACCCCCACCTCTCGATCACATCGACGAGCCGACGTCGTCGGCCCCTCTCCGGCCAAGAGCAAGAGCGAAGATCCGTTGGTGTGTCGCAACCCCTCTCCTCTACCCTTTCATCGTCGATCAACACCCTTTGGTTGCTCCCGATCCTTGATCTCCGTGAGTGAGCCATGTAGTCTTCTTCTCCCGATTTCCTCCTCGTGAGCTCTCAATCCCTAACCGACACAAAACTCAGGTAGGCCTTGGATTCAAGGAAGGGAGTATCGAAGAAGAGGAATTCCGGTAGCAATCAAACCTTGCAACCACTGTTCTTTGCCAGAGCCGGAACAAGAGTGGTCTCGCTGATCAATTAGGTAAGTTTTGATTTGGTTTAAGATATATCTTGGATGGTTTGGTGTTACTATAACCTAGATCAGTTCAGATGAAATTGTTGTTAATCAAATTTTATTAGGATTGGGATGTTAAACTAAAAGGGACGATACCCTATTTTTGGTTTTTTGTTCTAACCTAATGAGGGAAGGGGTTATGCCGTGTGACCTTTGCTTGTTTTAGGGATGATTGTCTTCAAATTTCTGCTCTAGGGTGAGGTTGGTGCTCTGATTCTGATTTGTTTGGGTGTGAATGAGCTTAGGTGTAAGTTACCGTAGAGTGGTTGGGATGCGACTATATTGTTGTATAAGAAGTTTGATCACGTAGGAAATTCTACTTTTGGATCTGCTTTCTTTTGAAATTGTACAATGTGATCAATAGCTGGGGTTGGTTTAATCTTATAGCGCTCATGCGTGAGCTACCATTTGGGTTGAGTTTATTTTTGTCTTTGTTGATTTAGAATTGGAAGATGGTGTATATTGGATATGTGATGTGTATAATTCCATTCGAGTAATTAACCTTCTTAATCGACTAAACTGAATTTCATTGTTAGTTAGGCTTAATTAACTAATGGATTTGTGATTGAATGGATGTGGTTACAGATGTTATTATATCTATAGAATGTTAAATGGATAGGTAGATTAATTAATCCAGTGCTATTAATTAAAGAATTAGTAATCAATGGAGAAACTAATATGACTAAAACTAAAGAACTAAGGGAATAAATTATATATATGAAGTTGGTTTAACTCTAATTTAAGTATCGAATGATGTGCAATTAGGGTTACTCTAAATAGTTGTGGGAGATTTGATTTAGCTATTTACCTCTTATGTAATTAGTTAAATAACACATACTATTACAAGATCCTGATTTGATACGAGCAGTTGGACGAGGGATTTTTCTCGATACGGTCTACGTATTTGAGGCGGGTACTTCTTACTTGTATTTTATAATTATTGATCTTAAATGCATGGTTATTCCTTGTTTGAGTAGAGTAATTTATCTTAACTCTATTCTGCTATTTTTCTAACTTGTTACTTATTCTTGCTTGACCTTTGAGTAATAATCCAAAATATTCAGTTATACCATCTCATCTCTTGTTTTCTAATTTAAAGAGTATCACTTGCACGCGTATACTTTAGAACTATCACGTGACCTATCTAAGGTATGGTTGACATTAGATATACTCACACTAGTAGATTAATACATGTTTATTCATGATGATATTGATTGAATATATGTGTATCGTATTGAATGCATAGTTTTAATCTGATTGAGGTTGTGTATAGTAACATGTACTGTAGCATTGTTTGCATACTGATGACTACTGACTCACTTGTGATTGAGATGGGTCGTCGGTCATCTTTTCTGTTGTGCCACGCTCGGCTAAAGTTGTGTGTAAATAGTTGAGATCCCTTACGTGTTAGGGGTCCCCTTAAATATTTTTGGGATTTTATAGCCACGAATATTATGGCTTTTCATGCATAGCCACATGTATTATGACTTTTCTGCATAACAACAAGTTTTTGACGCTTGTACCTTATCCACCCAACCAACCATGTGTAGCGTTAGTTGGAGTACGTACAGATCAGGTCATTAGATTATGTGCATATTATATATTATGCATTTTATTTATGTTTGCTGCATTTGTTTGAGCTATGATTGCTGCATTTGATTGACATGTATATACAGTTATGATTTGCATTTATTATATGATCTGGATTTGCTTAGCAATACGAGCAATTTATTGAGGTATTACGGAGATTTCTGATCATACTCGTGCATGTCACATTAATTTTTAGGTATGTTTATTCGTACAGATATATTTGATTTACGCTTTAAATCCCAAAGATTGTATATCTTTGTTTCTATCTGCTTATTTTATCCTTATCATACCATGCATTTATCCATCTGCTATACCCGCAGAGTTTGCCCGGACTCACCACTATTTGATTTTCTTTTTGTTTCAAATAGTTGATAGCTGCGTCTCATGCCGCTAGGAGAGGATCCACCTGTCCGTCCCTTAGTCGTCAAGTATTTTTATTTTAGAGTTATTTCATACTTTCTTAGTAGAGATGTCATTATTTTTATTCCTTTATTGGACTTGTTTCATACTTTCTTAATTTATATTTAATCAATTTAAATAAGTAAATTTCAGGTGAAATTCACTTAAGGTCCTCGGTAGGCCTGAAATAAAAGCATTTCAGGCCTACCGAGGGCCTGAAGTAATTTTACTTTAGGCCCTCGGTAGGCCTGAAATGATTTTATTTCAGGCCTACCGAGGGCCTGAAGTGATTTTACTTCAGGCCCTCGGTAGGCTTGAAATGAATCATTTCAGGCCTACGGTGGGCCTGAAATGATTCATTTTAGGCCCACGTTGGGCCTGAAATGAAATATTTCAGGCCCACATTGGGCCTGAAATGAATCATTTCAAGTCCACTGTGGGCCTGAAATAAATATGTGGGCATGAAATATTTCATTTCAGGCCCAATGTGGGCCTGAAATATTTCTTTTAAGGTCCAACGTGGGCCTGAAATATTTCTTTTCAGGTCCAACGTGGGCCTGAAATGATTCATTTAAGGGCCAAAGTGAAGTGAAATTAGTTGAATCATATTGTTGATAATAACTAAATATTTTAATTATTTCAGGTGTAGCGGTTGCGTTCACCAGACGAGATGTTGCTTTGTTACTGGGTATGTGGACCGTAGAGTTTCGGTCCCTATTAATTCAACTAAAGCATCGGGTGACCTCTTTCGTACTTATTTCTCAAAAGAAAATCAACCTACCAGAATAAGAATTGAGGACTTAAACATTATTTTAAAAGTGTTGAATCAGAGGATGATGTGTTATTAGTTTGTAAATTTTATATTTTGTATATATTTATTTGTGTTTTATTTTCGTCTAGTACATATAAGGTCCCTCTAGGTCTTGTAGATATAGTAGATGATTATGACAATCTTGGTAGATTCAACTGGGTGGAAGCTATCCATAAATTTTTGTGTCTATAATTACCTAAGATTGGGGAATTATTTTCATCAACTCAGGGAAACCAGAGGACCACCAACCTCCCTTACGTAAAGGGATTTGCTGGGCTTTTGGCTGTGAGTAGAATTTTCTTGATAAAATTTATAATAATTTGCTGTCATTAATGTAATTGTCTGGAAAACTTTGTGTAGGGATGGTTTTTGGAGCATGTACCCATTCAAAAACCATACAATGCTGAAGGACCCCGAATAAATAAGTGGAGAAATATTCCTTCGCATATTAGTAGGGTGAGGGACCTTGTCAACCAAATCAGATCCGAAAAGGTAATTATTCTAAACTGTGATCTATGTTAGTTTGATATAGAGGCAGTAAAATTTGTGGACTTGGTTATTGACAGGTGATCGTTGAAATAATTCCTAACCTACATGAAAACACATTGTTTGAGAACCTTGAGATTGGTGATGGCATTCCACTGGCAATGGAGACATCAGAAGGACATCACACAGATGATGCAAGGCCATGTGGGGAATGCATTCTTAAAGACACCCTAATCAAAGAGCTAACAGAGGAAAATATATATTTGAATGAAAGGGTTAAGGAATTAATTTCAATTATTGAAAAAAAAGGGATGGAGGGTCAAGAAAGCTATCCTGTAGTTGTTCCTCTTTCTGATCCAGTATCTTGTAAAACAAGGAGAGGACGTGACCGAAGTCGATATGATTACAGAGATACTCCAATTGAAAGTCCAGTATGGCACCAGCTATTACATAAGGGGAAGCGGAGAAAGCAAGAAATATCAAATGCCATGGACAAGGAAAAAAGGATACTTAGTGAGGAGGATATGGATGAAGCAAGAGAAACAATTACTGTAATGGAAGTCATGTCTGAAGAAGATATAGAGGAGGAAAAAAGAAGGACCTCTGAACTATACAAAATGAGGCAACAAGACATTGATGTATATGAGTTATTTTCATATAAATTACTCCAAATTTATTGAATTTGGTCATTAATTAGTTTGGTCTAAATTTTATGGATGTAGTTTGTGAAGAAGCATTTTATGAAGTCGAAGAAGAAAAATCAAGATAAAGAAGTGACCTACCTGATAAATAAATTGGAGAACCTAAAGTAAGATATGAAACATAGTTTAGTTAATATATTTGAGCCTTTAATATATAATCTTATAAATTAACTTGGCAGGCTGGCTAACGAATTTATCTGGGAGGATGCACTCTTTGCTTTGAATTTGCATTCATTCTTACAAATCCTCAATGGAGAGGTTTTTACAAAAGGCGAGGTCATTGATGCCTTCTGTAAAATTCTATTTAGGGGAGCATCCATATGTGGTAGGCCATACAACAAGTCAATTTTTTGTTCAATCTTCTTCACAGTAAGTGATGAAAATTAGTATCAATTAATAGATTGTAGAAGACATAAAATTATGTTTTGGTTATTAATAATTTTGATTATGCAAATTTGTAGGCTTCAATAAGATTGTCAAGAAAGTTTTCCATTCAACAAGTGATGAAGACTGATATGATAGAACAAGGGTTTAGATATATTTTAATACCTTTGTGCAGTGATAATACACACTTTCACTTGTTGGCGGTGGATACAGAAGCAATGACTTTCAATCATTTAAATTCTCTTGCTAGTGGCCGTAATTATAAGCATGATTTTGACTCAGCGGTGAGCAACCTACCTATATTCATATATATGTTCATCATTTGGTCAAAAGTGTCATCGAAATTCATGATATATTTTACAGGTAACAAAACTTAAACAATATACTCACGAGGAACTTACAGCTATTCATCCATATCTTCAAAGTTATCATCCCTTGGACAAATGACCCTCCGTCAGATAAAAATGTCTCCAACAAGAACATAGGTATGTAACTGAGGAAGAGTTTAAAAAATTTAAAATCATGAAAGTATTTTATTACCCTACTTATTAAAATCAGAAATACTGTTTGTTATTTTCAGTGTGGACTGTGCCTTCTTTGTTATGCAATACGTCCGATGTCTCCTATACGTTGAGAAGATGAATTTCAAACAAGGAGATATGACGAAAATGAGATTTGATTTGACAGTAAATATTATGAGAGACATGTATTGTAAAACATGAGGATGTCAAGCACTTGAAGTAATGTTGTATGACGAAAATCCTTTCCTGGTGATTTAGCTCCATTTGTATAGAAATTGTGTAATTTGTATGAATATCATTTTTGTCCAAAAAAACAAAACAATTGTGTGATGTTGATTCAAATCGAGTTGCTGCAATATAGGTTATCAACTGATACAGTCAGAAAACATAACTCATAAAGTTTGGCACTAAGTTTGCCCACCAGAAATCTTCATTAGTGGGTTTCTGAAGCTCCATCAGTGGGTTTCTGAAATCTTCTTTACAACACTCCTATTGCAACGTAATTTGAAAATATGACTTAATGGTCTCGAAGGAATTGAAATTTGCTTTGCATTATGTATTTACTTAGTAAGATGAATTATGTCTACCATAAATTTAAAAAACTTGTTTCAAATTATAAAAAACTATAATAATATTTTGATAAAATTTAATAATTAAATAAAATTAGAGGGTTTGGAGTTGATCTTGTAGATAAATATAGAATATTATTCTATAAATCATTATTGTATTTAATGGCCATGGTGGGCCTGAAATAAAATAATTTCAGGCCCACGGTGGGCCTGAAATAAAATAATTTCAGGCCCACGATGGGCCTGAAATAAAACGATTTTAGGCCCACGTTGAGCCTGAAATAACATGATTTCAGGCCCACGCTGGGCCTGAAATAAAATGAATTCAGGCCCATGGTGGGCCTGAATAACTTCAATTCAGGCCCAAGTTGGGCTTGAACTAAATTTATTTCACCGTGTGCCTAAATTGGGAAAATTTCAGGGGCTCTGTTAACCATAAAATCCTTCTGATCTAAATTGGAAAATCTAATCTCCTAGCTAAACCCTGTCTACTGATATAGGGTTTTCAAATTTTCAGATATGGTAGGCCCATCAGTGAGTTTTGCTCAAAACTCACTGATATACCAAAACCACTCCTATAGCATTGGTTAGACAGCAAGATTTGAGGTTTGAGCACCCAAAATCTCATCTCCTAGCTCAACCCTGTCTACTGATATAGGGTTTTCAGAATTCCAGATATGGTAGATCCATCAGTGAGTTTTGCTCAAAACTCACTGATATACCAAAACCACTCCTATAGCATTGGTTAGAGAACAAGATTTGAGGTTTGGGCACCCCAAATCTCCTAGCTCAACCCTTTTTACTGATATAGGGTTTTCAGATTTCCAGATATGGTAGGTCCATCAGTGAGTTTTGCTCAAAACTCACTGATATACCAAAACCACTCCTATAACATTGGTTAGACAACAAGATTTGAGGTTTGGGCACCCAAAATCTCGTCTCCTAGCTCAACCCTGTCTACTGATATAGGGTTTTCAGAATTCCAGATATGGTAGGTCCATCAGTGAGTTTTGCTCAAAACTCACTGATATACCAAAACCACTCCTATAGCATTGGTTAGACAACAAAATTTGAGGTTTGGTCACCCAAAATCTCATCTCCTAGCTCAACACTGTCTACTGATATAGGGTTTTCAGATTTCCAGATATGGTAGGTCCATCAGTGAGTTTTGCTCAAAACTCACTGATATACCACAACCACTCCTATAGCATTGGTTAGACAACAAGATTTGAGGTTTGGGCACCCAAAATCTCATCTCCTAGTTCAATCCTGTCTACTGATATAGGGTTTTCAGAATTCCAGATATGGTAGGTCTATCAGTGAGTTTTGCTCAAACTCACTGATATACCAAAACCACTCCTATAGCATTGGTTAGACAGCAAGATTTGAGGTTTGGGCACCCAAAATCCCACCTCCTAGCTCAACCCTGTCTACTGATATAGGGTTTTCAGAATTCCAGTTATAGTAGACAGGGTTGAGCTAGGAGATGAGATTTTGGGTGCCCAAACCTCAAATCTTGCTGTTAAACCAATGCTATAGGAGTGGTTTTGGTCCATCAGTGAGTTTTGCTCAAAACTCACTGATGGACCAAAACCACTCCTATAGCATTGGTTAGACAGCAAGATTTGAGGGTTGGGCACCCAAAATCTCATCTCCTAGCTCAACCCTGTCTACAGATATTGGGTTTTCAAAATTTCAGATATGGTAGGTCCATCAGTGAGTTTTGCTTAAAACTCACTGATATACCAAAATCACTCCTATAGCATTAGTTAGACAGCAAGATTTGAGGTTTGGGCACTCAAAATGTCATCTCCTAGCTCAACCCTATCTACTGATATAGGGTTTTCAGAATTTCAGATATGGTAGGTCCATCAGTGAGTTTTACTCAAAGCTCACTGATATACCAAAACCACTCCTATAGCATTGGTTAGACACTAAGATTTGAGGTTTGGGCACCTAAAATCTCATCTCCTAGCTCAACCCTGTCTATTGATATAGGGTTTTCTGATTTCCAGATATGGTAGGTCCATCAGTGAGTTTTGCTCAAAACTTACTGATATACCAAAACCAGTGTGGGCGTCAAATAAAATGATTTCAGGCCCACGGTGGACCTGAAGTAAATTGTATTCAGGTCCACGGTGGGCCTAAAGTAAATTGTATTCAGGCCAACGGTGGTCCTGATATAAATTGTATTCAGGCCCATGGTGGGCCTGAAATAAATTGTTTTCAGGCCCACGGTGGGCCTGAAGTAAATTGTATTCAGGCCCACTGTGGGCCTAAAATAATTTGGATTCAGCAGCCCACTGTGGGCCTGAAATAAATTGTATCCAGGCCCACGGTGGGCCTGAAGTAAATTGTATTCAGGCCCACTGTGGGTCTGAAATAAATTGTATTCAGGCCCACGGTGGACCTGAAATGAAGTGATTTCAGACCCAATTTGGGCCCGAAATAATTTTATTTCAGGCCCTGCGTCCTTCATCTATATGTGAATTTTAGAGTATTGAAAAATAAATATAAATACATAATAAATAAAATGCACATGTTAAATCCAGAAATATATATGATATATAACAAATTGATATATTTGAAATTCAATTAGATAAAACCTAAATTATATTTATAATACATATATAAAAAAAAGGCCCGCCTAGGGCCTGAAATCCTTTTATATCAGGCCCAGCAATCACTGAGCTTGATCACGTCCCTTCGAGCCTACTGCTAAGCAATCGTCTTCTAGCTCCAGATTTGTTGTGATTTCAAGGTAGAGTGCTTGTCTTCATTGGAGTAGTTGTCGGCGACATCCTCGTCATCGCACTAGTCGAAATGTATGTACCCTAATTTGTAGTTTGTTATTTCAGTTTTTGCTTGTCACATAGGGTTAGCGATAGTTTTAAGTAAAAGATTATAGAATTGAGGAGGGCCTTTTATGAATGAATTCTAAGTGTCAATTTTGTTTGTGTCAAATAATTTTTTGTTTGATGGTTGCTAAGTTCGGTATGGGTCAAAAAAGATCATCTTCAAAGAAAGCTCCTCCCACCAAATCTAAGAAACAGCAAGTCCCGGGGGGAAGTCATGGGAAAAAACAGCTGCCACAACGAAAAATCAAATTGCCTACCGAGTATACAAGTTTTGCTAACAGAGGTTGAAGTAAACGAATGAACTGGAAAAGTAGCTGGAAAAGTAGTCTTTGCCATTTCAAAAATTTTATTGAATTTGTTCCACTCACACCAGCACAAGAAGAGTTTCTTCGAGAAACACCCTTTTCTTGGGTCCTTGACCTTCCTACTAGGTCTTATGTAAGACCCCAGGTTCAGAACATGTTTGATAATTGGGATGAAGAAGAACAGAGCTTTGTATTCCATGGGAAAAAACTAAATTTCACAAAGGTTGATATATCACTTATTCTAGGACTACCTGACCATGGAGAGATAGTCCAACTTGATTTGAATGAGGCCTCCAGCCCACTGTACAAGGAGTATTTTGAAGTTTCCAGTTGTTCTGCACGCAATTTGGAGAAACTGCTAATAAAGTATACATCCAATGACAAGCTGTACTATCAGTTGTATATACTCTATTTTTTTTGTACAATGCTATTTTGTGGTACTAACAGCATACTTGCCATTCCTGCCCTATCACTTATTGATTGCGTAGATGATTTTGACAATCTACGAAACTATAAGTGGTGCAATGCTGTGTACAATTTCATTGCTCCTCAGTTGGGAGCCATTGGAAAGGAGGTGACATTGAGGCATAGACTAGATGTAGGTGATTCAACCCAACAGGCCAAGGCTCCCTTGCTCAAGGGATTTTCAAATATTTTGACTGTAAGTTAGAGTACATATACCTGCGCATATAATTTGTTGATGGATATTAGTTAATGATTATAATGATGTTGCAGGTATGGGTTACTGAACATATTAGTATTGCTGCTCTTCAACATCCTCATAGATTGCCAAGAATACTTCACTGGACTTGGCCTAAGGCCCATGTTGAGAGTATCAAGCGGATGATAGACCGTGTGACCACACATTTAATTATTATTGATTTAATTCCCTTTGATATAGAGCATGATTTGGTACCTGACTACTGTTCTCCAACTCAACCACTTGAGGTACAGTGTGAGGTATTACAGCAGGCACCTGAAGGAAGCCAGGCAGCATAAGGAAGGCTACAGGCCTTATAAATGGATGCCTGCAATACATGTATACAAAAATAAGAACAAATTAACACCTTACAACAATAATTAAATATAACACTTAAAAGTTTGGAGGAAGCCAAAAGTGAGACGGCAACAGCCATCAGTGCCAAGGATCAAATTATTGCTCAGAAAGAAACAATAATTGCAGAGAAGGAGTCCCAGCTGAAACAAAAAGATGACATGATTGTTGAAAAAGATAAAATAATTGGTGACAAAGAGTCGCAGCTTAAAGTACAAGAGGAGCATAATGAAAAAAGGGTAGTTGCAAGAGAGAAGATCATACTTCAGTCTAACTAAAGAATCAAGACGCTGTATGAACAATTGCAAAGCAAAGGGTCAGATGAAGGTGAGCCACTTGCCAAAAAAAGGAAAATAACTCAGGTCAGACAAGACTACCTGGCCAAAGACAAGGGCAAACAAGTTGTTCAGGATAAGGATGAAGATGAAGATGACAAGGCTCCTGCCCCATCAATGTCAGATACTACAACGCAAACAACAAAATCTGCGACCTCCACCCAGACAAACATATCTGAACACCAAAAAGCTAAAGCAAAAGAATTTCAAAGGGTGAAAAGCAAAATCTTGAACACTTCCAGGGCATTTTTTAAGAAGAATAAAGATGCAGAGATTGCTGAAACATTATTAAAGCTTAGTAAATTAAAGTGAGTTAGTTGCTATTGCCTTTGGAAAAATATTGTAAAACAATGATGATTATTGACATTCATTAATAACAATTTATTCATTCACATTGTTATTAAGTTGCTTATCTTATTTGCATGTAGGTATGAGTTGAATCTAGTATGGTCCAATGGGACCTTTACATTAGATATGCAATCTTTTTTGATAATATTTGATTGGAATGACTATACCACCGGGGATTGCATCAATACATACTGGACTATTCTTGCAAATGAAGCAAAAGCGTGTAATTCACCATACCAACCCTCCATATTCTGTGGGGTGGGGTTTGATGTAAGTCAATTAGCTACTTGTTTTGTTGTTTTTTTATATGATTTAGTCCACTGACACTTCCTTTTTAATAAACATAGGAACTTTTTGAGGTGATTCACGCTCAGGCTTTTGAACTAACTATTGCTACTGATATGGATAAGCCAATTAGATATATCATCTGTCCTCTAAATAATGCAGATGATCATTGGCATCTAATAATTATTGACCTCGTGGAAGGTAGTATCCATCATTATAATTCTCTCGGCGCCACAGAAGGGTACACTGCCCAATTTGAAAAAATTGTAAGTTTTCTATTTCATAGATATACCTCAACAAAAAGTTTCAGACCAATATAATTGATACTAATGTCATATAGGTGACGTTTTTCAAATATTTGAACTGGCCATAGTACAAGATATGGAATAAAGGATTGCCTTCCATAGCTGGGACAGAGTTTAATAAAATTGTAGTCGAAGGACCGACCCAAACAAGATCGTAAGAGGATGTTTATTTTTGTTAAAAATAACAATTGATTTCATGGTTGGATTTATTAAATGACAACAATGTGAATATTGGTTTTTCAGGTTGGATTATGCATTTTTCATGATGCGGTATGCTGAAAGTCTAGTTTTCCAAAGATCTACTGATTTTAGTCAAAAGCAAATGAAAAATTATCGATTTCAGGTGGGATATAAAATAATGAGAGACAAGTGCTGGAAGCTAAATCTGTAAATAGTATATCAGTGATACTATGCAAATATAATTGTGATCACAAATATTGTATATTTGTAATTTTACAATCTATGTACTCCTTTTCAAATCAATGAAACTTTGCTTTCGATTATTGTTTTTGTCTCATATATGATCTGTAATCTGTAATTGTTGTCGAACCCATCAATAATATTTAACCTTGCTTTTGCTAGAATCATTTGAATTCATGACTACGGTGGGCCTGAAACAGAAGTATTTTAGGAAACCCACTCAAGGTCTGAAAAAAAATTATTCAATTGTATAATGTAAGTTTAATGACAAATAATATATGTTTGTAGTTATAATGTATGTTCGATCCTTGTTATTGTGTAATCTCTAATCTATAATCTGTCATCTTCTCGATATGATAAGTAATATTGAACCTTACTTTTCCTCTATCCTATTTTTAAATCACAACCCACGTTGGGCCTAAAATGAGATTATTTCAGGCCCAACGTGGGCCTGAAATGAGATTATTTCAGGCCAACGCTGGGCATGAATAATCTCATTTCAGGCCCAAGCTAGGCCTAAAATGATATTATTTCAGGCCCAAGCTGGGCCTGAAATTTTATTATTTCAGACCCTGAGTGGGCCTGAAATATTCCCATTCAGGCGTAGTGTGGGCCTGAAATAATTCTATTTCAGGCCCAAGCTGGGCCTGAAACAATCATGTTCAGGCCCACGCAGGGCCTGACACAATAATCTCATTTCAGATTTCAATTAATTTAATAGTAGAATATTAAAATATTTTATATAAATATACATGTTGTCAAATTATTTTTAATATTAAACCTAGAAGGAGAGTACCTACATACACATTGCATACCACAATTTAATTCCATCCACATCATTACCTCATATTTTCAGAATTTAGCACAGCAGGAGGTTTGTTTCATGAACCTATGATATTTTGATTTCTCCAAACTCATTACCAGTAGTTAGAGTTTAGATAGCTAGGAGATGGTATTTTTGGTCTCCAAACATAGTCCTAATGATTATCAATTACGTGTTAATACAGTATCAGTTGGCACAGAACAATGAATCAACAAAGCAAACAAACAGAGGGTCTCAAATGACAGATATTCACAAACCATAGGACTTCAGGACTTCAAGACCTGAAAGAACATTATTGTGGGTTTACAAATCCGAGACCTTCACAACTGATCATTTCTGCTTACATAAATTTACACAAGAAGAAATGTATCATAATATTGAAATACTTCTTCAAGTGACAACATTAACAACAACTACTTTTTTGACAATACTATAGCTGTACAATATACAAAATATATACATTCAGTTCTCCTCCATACAAAATATACACTTCAATCAGAATATTGGGTCACTACATATACCAATTAACTCAAGACCTTGGGGCTGGCGACATTCTACATGTCCTTTTATTATGACCAAGTTGTTTGTACCAGATGCATTTTAGTTTCACCTTGCTATTGTGTCTGGACTCAATCCGTGCCTTCTTTCGTCTACCAGGCTGCACAAGGCTACGGGGACATAGAACTGTAATGTCGTTTACTCCAGTAGGCCAAAACTTCTTACTTCTACACGGGAAAATACGATCCATGTAAACCCACTTCCAAGTTTCAGAATAAAAATAATGCTCATAATATGGGAGTGTATCCATGTTCCTGTGAATGATTACGGCAATAGCATGTGAGCAAGGAAGTCCTGAAATTTGAAACTCCCCACAATGACAAAATGTTTTTTTTTCCAAATCAACAATGTATGATGTGCCTCATGTTTCTACTTCCATTTCTGATTGAGAGTAAGGGTGAACCTTATAAGCTCTTGCTTGCTCTCTCCTTGAATCCATTTCTTTTGTAGCATAAGGTGTCAAAGCAATATGCCATTTGAAAACTTCCTCTTTACGGTTATAGAACCATTGAGCAACTTTTCTTCTTGTATTATCAATTAACCTTTTTATGGGAAGCTCACGTGTAGACTTGAACAAAGCATTTAAGCTCTCCACACAATTCGTGGTAAGCATTCTGTACCTTCTCCCTGTAAAGTGTACATTTGCCCACCTTTTAGGGTCAATGTTCTGAAGCCACTTATGGGCAACTGGATGTTTTTCAAGCATTGTCTGCATTATCATATCATATTGGAGTGTTGTGTTGGCTCGTGCTGCGGCCCAAAACAAACCTACAGTAGCTCTACTTCCAGTATCAGTTATCATATTACAACACATGTGGTGGCAACAAAAGGCATGATGCGCGTTTGTGTAGACTTTTCTAACTACTGATATAATGCCCCGATGTCTATATGATACTATAGTGATTGAGTGGTCATCGACAGCAAAGAACCTCTTTGTATGCTCCAAAAACCACTCCCATGCAGACCCACATTCAACTTCAGCTATTACAAAGGCAACTGGGAGAACATTGTCATTACCATCAATCATCGTTGCAATCAACATTACTCCCGGATACTTTCCTCTTAAGTGTGTGGCATCAATTCCGATAAGTCTACGCAAATAAGACCTGAACACCCTTTGGCAAGCACCAAAAGCCCAAAAACACCGCTGGAACTGGTTGTCACCATTCCTGCATAGTGCCACATACGTTTCAGGATCTCTAGCTCTTAACTCACACAGATATTGTGGAAGATCTCTGTAAGCCTCATCATAATCTCCAACAACCTTTTTCAATGCTTTCTCCCTACCTATGTATGCTTTTCTATATGATATGGTCACTCCAAATCTAGCTTTAATATCTGATATAATCATACTTGGTTTGTATTGTTCATTATGTTGAAATTGCTCTTCAACAAAAGAAGCAACAAATGATGAAGAGCATGCATGATGATCAACACTTTCCCTAACAGTTCCACATTCCTTTATATATTTTGTAACAGTGAACTCTACTTCCCCTCTTGCTACTACTCTCCATGTACATGGTTGGTTGAAGCACATTGCTTTAACTCTATTTTTTCGTGTGTCAACTGGGTTATATCTCATATGCTTAACCATGACATGTTTGACAAGTGCATTCTTGAATTCTTCTCTAGATGGAAATATCTGCCCCACAAAAAATTCATGCCTATCTCTTGCCTCTACCTCTACAATTGGCCGAGCAAGCAATCGAGAATTTAAAATATAAGGATCTTCAGCTAATGGAAACTCATCCTCTAAGTCACTGTACTGATCTGGAAGGAATTTATATTGCTCAATCTGCATATCATCAGCTTGGAATTCTAGTACACTTGTAATGGGTTCTAATTCATCTGCATTTCGGATTTCAATTCCTTCCTCCCCACTCCAGGTTGGCTCAAAAATTCAACAACTCTTGTAGAAGAATTCAAACTCTCACCTTCTAGATTAGTTGTTTCTTCATTTAGATCAATTGTCAAATTCCTTGTAATTTTTGATCCATTCCCCGTGACAGCATTATCATCAAGTGTATTCCATATCTCGGATAGAATTTCGTCAACAACATTATCATCCCTGAAAAATAAATTACAATTACATTTTACAAACTTTGAATATCATAATCAAGGACCTAGGAAGGCCTGAGGGCCTGCACTATTTTAATTTTAGGCCCTCACAGGGTTTGAAATCAAAATATTTCAGGCCCTCACAGGGCCTGAAATCAGTATATTTCAGGCCCTTGGAAGGCCTGAAATATTTTGATTTCAGGCCCTCGCAGGGCCTCAAATTAGTATATTTAAGGCCCTTGGAGGGCCTGAAATCTAATGATATCTTGCACTCCCAGGGACTGAAATCCTTTAATTTCAGGCCCTCTTAGGGCCTCATATGGTAAGATAATTTTCCTAGGTCGAATTCAAGTATTTATTTATCTTAAGTTTAACAAATTTCAGAGAACCCTTATTATGTAATGCATATCACCCTTAGTCTCCTCCAAACATAAAAAATGTAGAAAGAATTGATAAGTATAAAACTAGGTCTGATACCATATCAAAGATGACAATCATACGTACATTACTATTTGTATTTGTTACCAATTTGTTGCTTGCTTTTTCTCCTTCACCACCTATCTTCCTCACCTGCCTTGGTGATGAATTGATGTTGTGGAAGGTCGAAATATATACGTACCCTCGTAATGATTCGACTTGTGCAAGGTAGTAAAATATATATAGGCTGAGAAAATTTCCACTGCCTGCCCATCTGAACCACAAATTATTATTTTACAGTCAAAAGTGCTTCGTATGTCTCAAAATGTGAAGCGAAAAAGGTATGTTGTGGTGGGAGTGGTATAATAGGAAATTCACTTAAGGTGGTGCGTCCTTTGGTAAAATACAAACCGTGGTACGCCCTTTGGCAATTTCCAATTATTACGTACGCCCTTTGGTAAATTGCCGAAATTTCTAACTCTCCCATTGGCCAACGAAGTGACTCACACCTTCACC
>JAGFNQ010008874.1:0-52499 GCA_024364735.1 Boesenbergia rotunda | reverse complement strand
AGATCAAGCCCCGGTGTTCACACCGGATATAAAGCAACCTCCTTCTCGGTGGAGAAACCTCTCCACAGCGTTTCCAAACAAGGATATAGATTTAAGCTTAATGAAACACAAAGAAAACTCTTACTCAGCACTTAGCAAGGACAAGAACACAGCAAGCTTATCTAGAGCTCCACCCAGCGACGATCTCACGCAAGGACTCCCTCCTTCGTGTCTTCTCACTGTTGGACTCCAAGCTCCTTGTTCCTTCCTCCAAGCACTCACGTAAGAGTTGGTTGCTCCTCAGATCTCAATGACTTGCTCAAAGAATCAACAGCACACGCACACAGCAAGTCAAGTGTGGAGAACACAAAATCGCAGCAAGAACTTCAGCAAGCTCGAACACTTGGAACTATCGAACTCTGCTTCAACCGAAGTCTCCTTCTCTCTTTTGTTTCTCCACCAAGCATCAGATGACACCATCCCTGCAGCTCCCAGCTGCTCATCTGCCAACGCCAGCTACCACTGAGCTATCCCTGGACTCCCTGAGCTTCCCTCAGCCAAGCTCCAGTCTCAGCTCCAGTCTGCAGCTCGGCCGTTGCAACCTGAGATGGAAAAACGGACAAACCTGCTCCAAGGAAAGCCTCCATTGACTTCTCCTTGAGTGTTTGAATCCTCCCCTGTCACCTGCAGCTTAATCAGAGTGTTAGAGCAGCATATCAAACAGCATATCATGTATCAGACGTTAAGCGCAGAGAATCGGATACGTTCAGACGCGATCAGAGCGTCTGACAGTGCAATTTGAATTAAAGTGATCGGTCACCGGACCGATCAGAGAGCCTCCTGATCGGTCACCAGACCGATCAGGCTGGGTCCAGACCGATCAGGCTCCGTCCTGATCGGTCCCCAACGCTCGATTAGAAATCGCGATTTCTTTGAGACTCTCCTGGATCGGTCACCAGACCGATCCCAGGTTGTGGATCGATCACCGGACCGATCCACCCCTTTATTGGGCGATTTTTGAGCTTCGCAGTCCAGACCTCCTGATCGATCACCGGACCGATCAGGAAACATCCTGATCGGTCACCAGACCGATCAGGCTGGGTCCAGACCGATCAGGCTCCGTCCTGATCGATCATAGAGAGGAACCTGCGACACTGGACCGTTCTCCCGAACGATCTGCACAGTGATCCTGATCGGTCACCAGACCGATCAGGAGCAGTTCAGCAAGGGAACTCAACCTCACTGTTTGCTCCCTGATCGGTCACCAGGCCGATCAGGAGCCAATCAGTGGGTGAAACGAATACTCCCTGATCGGTCACCAGACCGATCAGTCATCGCTGGATCGGTCACCAGACCGATCCACGAGGGAGCACCGTGCCAACTCCCTGATCGATCACCAGACCGATCCAGGGGCTCCAACCACCTTAGCCCTCCAAGCTAAGGATTTTTCACCTAACCCTCCAAGTTGGGAATTTGCACCTAACCCTCCAAGTTAGGACTTTCACCTAGCCCTCCAAGCCAGGACTTTTCACCTAGCCCTCCAAGCTAGGACTTTTTACCCAACTCTTCCGGATTAGGACTTTTCTAAACCTAGCCCTCCAAGCTAGGACCTGACCCTCCAAGCCAGGACTTTTTCACCTAATTCTCCAAGATGGGAATTTGCACCTAACCCTCCAAGTTAGGACTTTTCACCTAGCCCTCCAAGCTAGGACTTTTCACCCACCTCTTCCTAATTAGAACTTTTCACACACCTAGCCCTCCAAGCTAGGATTTTCAACACCTAACCCTCCAGGTTAGGATTTTCCATACCATGTCTGATCCCCGATCAAGACTTAATCATAATCAATAATCATCCACCTAAACTAAAATCGGTGTCAACACCAAAATAACAATCAGGGCCAGACTGCATCAACAGGGACCTCCCGGGCACCTAGCCCAGCTGCTGCCCCTCTCCTTTCGGGCGTTCTGAGCTGCAGAAACACGTTCCTTTGGTCCCTGCATCCAAGGTTAGTTCCACAACAAACAAGGCAAGAAAGGTTAGATTTTTTACATCCGTAGCTGTCTTGGTTCTGACTTCAGGTCTCCCAAATGGAACCCTAGGTCGAACCGACGCCTACTGTTCCCTCGACGGAGAACGCGTCCTCACCTACTCCTCTCAGGAGAGTTTACCTTTTGCCAACCGGCTCCTCCGGTTGGACTTTTGCCCAGTGCACCTGACCAGGTCTTCGTGCCGACCTTCCGAGCAGGTCTTCGGTGCCCAGCTCCTTGCCAGGGCTTCGTGCCCTGTCCTCGACCAGGACTTCATGCCTAGTGTACCTAGGACTTCTTTTCTGTACACTTAGTAAACGTATTAGATACAAATAACATCTTAACTTCTGAACCCTTTGCCATTTATCAAAATCCAGGTTCGACTTAGGTGCTGCCTGCACCAACATCTTGCAGGTACCGAAAACTGAAGAGAAAGCAGACAAACAACCACAAAGAGGCTGAAAAATAGCTTCCCGGACGCCCCTATTGATATAGGCGCCCACATTGATACAGGCGCCCCTATTGACTCAGGCGCTTAAATGAATCAGGCGCCTCCTTCAATATAGGCGCCCAATAAGGCAGGTTTATCATCTTTGTGAGTTCAGTGCGAGGATGAGCTTTGACCAAGGTTTGTGAGGCGCCCCATAGCATCATGGGCACCCTAGACAAGGCTATAAAAGGGGCTTCGACCCCTCAACTCTAGACACAACTTCCACGATCATTCTGAGCATTCCGAGCTAAAGAAAAGTGCTAGAGACGAAGCCCTGCGACCAACGAGGCTCCAGGAGGAAGTGCGCGGCACTTCGGAGGTCCAGATCGGCCGGGCGTTCGACTTTTAGATTTTGGTTTGATTTACTTTTCTGCAATTACTTTCAGTATATTTTTGATTGTAAATCGTACACTGTAAGACGGGTTTCCTCCGCCTCTGGAAAGTCCGGAAAGGAGACCATTAGTGGACGGGCGTTCCCGTGCTTAGGCCTTGGATGTACTAACCCTGGGGGGTTGGGAACCAAGTAAATCCCGTGTGTACAAGTCTCGTTGTTTTCTTCGTTCTTTCTATTTCCATGCGCACTAACTCTGGTCTAGAACGAAGATCCGAAAGACGAGTTTTTCTACGAAGTTTTCCGCGAAGATTTTACGGTCGATATTCACCCTCTATCGATGGCACCGGTCCAACAAGTGGTATCAGAGCCTGATCGGTCTTCACTGGACCAACAGCCGACAGAGCAAAGACGCCAGGAGTTGAGGGGGAGCCCAGGGGTGAATCTGGTACATTTTATTTTTAATGTCAATTTTTAAGTTTCATATTACGTGTTTCAAGTGCGTGGAGAGAGGACACTACAAAAATCAGTCTCCTACTCGTAAGACTCAGTCTACACTGCCGGAAGCAAAGGTGGCACCAGCGCCCGGAGTCTAGTGGGACAAAAGCTACATCAAATGCTTCAAATGCAAAAAGTACGGACACTACAAGAATAAGTGTCCGGCAAAGGTACGCAAAATTTATGTTATGAAAAAATTTCAAATTCCTGCACTTTCATATGATAAGTTAGGTAATTTCTCTGAAAAATTAAAATTACTGCATAGTCAAATTAACATTTTGCATGCTCAATTAGAAAATGTAGATATTACTAAAATATCAGAAATTAATTGTTTAATCCTTAATATCAATTCAATGATTTTTGAACTTAATTTTGATAATATTTAAATTAATTTTGATAATATTGAAATAAATTCAAATAATGTTGAAATTAAATCTACTAATTTTAAGGATATTCCTGAAATTAAATTTGATAATTTTACTGATAAGTTTGAAATTAAATTTGAAAATATTAATGATAATTCTGAAATTAACTTTGAAAATTGTGAGATTAATCCTGAAAATAATGAGAATATTTCTGAGGATAAACATAAACTTTCTGAAGAGATTGAAAATGAAATCCTTCTAGATAATAGTTTAATTATTTTTTTGGATAATCTTGAAAACTATTATAAAACATTAATCAGTAGCCCTGAAAACTACTCCACCTACTGTGAAGATGTAGAAGAATATGATGTTGATGATGAGGATGAGGAGAACATTAAATTTCCTACAATCAAGGCTTTAGTGAATAAAACTTACAAAAATTCAAACAAATCAGAATTATTAGAAAGACTTGAAAAATTAGACAAAGAAGAAACAGTAGATGAGTCAGGAATTTTTGAAATCATGAAAATGATGAACTTAAACTCACAACTTTTAATTAACCCAGAAATTTTGAAATTTAAATCAAATTAAATCTTAATTTAACTTTAATTAATCCTTAATTAATTTTACTTTAATTAATTCTTAATTAATTTAACATTAATTAATCCATAATTAATTTAACTATAATTATTCCTTAATTAATTTAACATTAATTAACCCTTAATTAATTTAACTTTATTTAATCCTTAATTAATTTAACTTTAATTAATCCTTAATTAATTTAATTTTTATTAATCTTTAATCCAACTTCAATTAATCCTTAATTAATTCAACTTTAATTAATTCGTAATTAACTTAAATCCAATTAATTCTTAAATAACTTAAACTCAAAATAAATAAAATCATACCCAACTTGCAATAATTAAATTAATAATATTAAATATGTCAAAGTGGGTTGACATATTCGTGGGTTCACACGACATGTATCATATCAGGAATTTGATACATCATTAGAAACTTAAGTAAAATTATTTGAATTGTTTGACTCATGCATAACTCCCATGACATGTATCTGCTATTTTTTTTAATATATGTCATGTCATTCATATTTAGATTTATGCATGGTTTAGAACCGTTATAGGAAAAAGACTAATTAAAACTTGAACAACCTAGTATTAGGTGGAGGTGAGATAATAGTACGTTAGGGAAGCCCTTCTAATAAGGTCAAGTAAGGTAAGGCGTACCCTACTTGGTCTGTTTAATCTTGTGGAACTAGCCGAAGCTACCGATTCAAAATCTAAACTAGTTAGACCAAAACTATTCAAGAAGTAAATTGAAAATGAAATTTCGATAAAAGACTTTGTCAAGGAAAGAATTGTTGCTCCAATAAGGCTACGGCCAAAGAAGACCTCTGTGCCTCGCCAAGACCTGGAAGCCAATTATCGAAACTCAAATTCAATTTACTATTTGATAAATTTGAATCTAACACAAGTTTTGATTAACTCTTAGATTTAACAATAAATTAAGAAAAATTCAAGCATCTCACAATACACCCATAAGGCAACCATGCTTGCTTGTACTGAGACATCTAAAATGGGTGAGATGTTAAGGACTAATAAATTGAAAAATACTTTTCAAAATTATTTTTCAAAACTCTTAGAATATTTTTCTAAAATCTAGTTTCAAAATAGTGCTTTAACATAATAATGTTTTTATGGATTTCATGCTTGTCTGATTGTTTATACATATTATACATTTTCAAAAGTATATCTTTTCCAAAAATGTTTGAGCTACACAATTAGACACAAGCCTCTTAGGTCAACACTAATGTCCCTTAAGACACTTAGATAGAGTCAACGATGTTGGTGTCAAGGGGAGTTTTTTAAAAGTGTTTTTCGAAAATTATGCTTTAAAAACATCATTATCATCTCAAAATGCTTTTTGAAAACGGTGCTTTAAATCACTATCATGTATGTTTTTGAAAAGACTTATGCTTTAAAAATTATCTTCATTCCAAATTAAATTTTCTAAAATTATTTTCTTGAAAATTACCATACCGTCATTCAAAGCTATTCTTTTGATTTTGATAAACCCTAATGTCACAGAGGAAATCTTCTCTATGATCTACAAAGACTCTTAGGATGTGTCAGATTTAGAGGGAGTCTAAGTCAAAAGAAAACTTTCTAACAAGTATTTTTATAATTTTTTTTTGGTAATTATTTTTGAAATTATTCAATAATTCTTTTGATGTGAACCAAACCCTAAAGACTCAAAGGAAGAGTACTTGTGGTCAACAAGCTTCCTAAGACTGGGTCAAGTTTAGGGGTAGGTCAAATTAAAAGAGTTATTGAATATTTCAAAATAATATATTTTCGTGCACTATATTTTCAAAATCTTATTGAAAACATAAGTAATTTGTCTTACAAAATACTATTATTTTGTTTTTCAAAATTTCTTTTGCTTATAAAATCGTTTTGAAATAATATTTACTTGAGTTTGGAGAATTTTCAGGACACTTAGGGAAATGTCCTTATAGTAACAAGGTTTCCTAGGATTGTGTCAAACTGGAAAAGAAACTAAGTCAAGTAAAATATTATGTTTTAAAAAATAATATTTTTCTAAGTACTTCCAAAATATAAGTCAAGTAATAGTTTTTCAAAGTACTAATAGTTTCAAAGTTCATTATATTTTTTCAAAAGAACTTATAATTTTCAAAAAAAAAATTCATAATATTTTTCTAAAGTACTTATGTTTTTTCAAATTCATAATATTTTTCTAAAGTACTTATGTTTTTCAAATTCATAATATTTTTCTAAAGTACTTATGTTTTTCAAATTCATAATATTTTCCAAAAGTACTTATATTCTTCAAAAAGTTCAATATATTTTTCAAAAGTACTTGCATATTTCAAAAAGTTTAATGTATTTTTCAAAAGTACTTGCATATTTCAAAAAGTTCAATATATTTTTCAAAAGTACATATGTTTCAAAAAGTACATATTTTTCAAAGTATAAATTTCTCAAAGTACGAATATTTTTTCAATTTTTTTCAAAGTGAAAATGTGTTAAGTGTAAAATATCTTTCAAGTAAAAAATCTTTTTATGAGTGCAATCTTTTGAAAAATCTTTTCTAAATGAATGTTTCTCTAAGGCAAGAATTTTTTAAAAGTTCAAACATTTACAAATACAAAATATTTTTTCAGAATTGCACAATACTTTTAAAAGTAGATTTTTTTGGGTGAAATTTAAGTATTTAGTAGTTTAACTAGCTTTTTGCTATCCTTTCAAAAATTATACTAAGTACTTTCAAAAGGAAATCTTTTATTCATTGTTGGTGTAAGTGTTTTGGTCATTTTTTGATGTATGACAAAGGGGGAGAGAGTGCGCGCTTAAGTTAGAAAATTTTTTCCCAAAAGGATCAAATGAGATCAAAATATTTTTTCAAGAAGGGGGGAGAGTGAGCTGAAGTTTTTCTCCTGAAGGATCAAAATTTATTTTCAAAACTTAGATCATTTTATTCTAGTATTATAAATTATCCCTTTTATCCAATCTAACTCATGATATTGTCAAACATCAAAAAGGAGGAGATTGTTGGTGCAAGATGCATGAGTAATGTTCTCCTCTAAGTGTTTCAATGATTGACAATATGCTTAAGGTAGTGATACATTGAACAAGGGAAGGGTAGTCAAGAAAACTAGACTAAAGTGAACCAAAGTCCTAGTTAACCTAGGCACTAAGACCTGACCAAGGGTTGGGCACTAAGGCCTGGTGAGTGAAGCTGAGCACTAAGACCTGGTGAGTGAAGCTGGGCACTAAGTCCTAGTGAGTGAAGATGAGCAAAAGTCCTGATGAGTGAAGTTAGGCACGAAGACCTGGTTCGAGGAATTGGGCACTAAGTCCTGGCCGAGGGTTGGGCACCGAAGTCCTGAACCTAGGGTTTGGGCATGAAGTCTTGGTCCGAGGGATTGAGCAACTTAGTTGAGTGATGACTAAGGACAGAAGTAGAAATGGGTCGAGGGTCGGACGTCTTGAGATCCGAGAGTCTCGAAGGTTAAGCAAAAGTCCACTCGGATGTGCCGGGTGGCAACCGTCTCCTGAGAGGAGTAGGATGAAGGCGCGTTCCCGGGGGTGGGAACTTAGGCATTGGTTTGACCTAGGGCTTCGTGGAAATTCGAAGTCAGAACGAAACTCTTAAGGCTAAGGATATACATATGTTTGTCTTTTATTTATGTATCTTGCAAGTACCTAATGTTGAAGGCAAAGCAGGTAAACAAACACACGACGTGGCTTGAAAATGGGCTCCTAGGCGCCCCCATTAACCAGGGCACCCTAATGGAACCAGGCGCCTCATTAAAGGAGGTGCCTGTGTTCAAATGAGGCGCCCTATATGTCTAGGGCGCCCTGGTCAAAAGGCTTATCGGCTGCTGCGAGTTCGGTGTGGAGATATGTATGAGGCGCCCCCTTCAACACAGGCGCTCCAATGAAGACTATAAAAGGGGCTTCGACCCCTCAACCCAAGTACAACATTTGAAAATCATTCTGAGCTCTCTGAACGGAAGAAACGTGCTAACGACGAAGCTCTGTGACCAAGGAGGCTCCGAGAGTAAGTGCGCGGCACTTCGGAGATCAAGATCGGCCGAGTCTTCGATACTTTTCATTTGGTTTGATTTACTTTCCGCACTTAAATTTATTTAATATTTTGATTGTAAACGTACACTATAAGACGGGTTTCTCCACCTCTGAAAAGTCTGGAAAGGAGCGCATTAGTGGACGGGTGTTCCCGTGCTTAGGCCTTGGATGTACTAACCCTGGGGGGTTGGGAACCAAGTAAATCCCGTGTGTACAAAGTGTCTTTTCTTTTTTGTTCTTTCGTATTTCCGTTGTGCACTAACTCTTTGTCTAGAACGTTCGAAAGTTTACGAAAAGTTTCCAAAGTTTTTACGGTCGATATTCACCCCCCCTCTATCGACGGTATCGGTCCAACATGGTAGATCTGGTCATGTTAGAGTTGGTAGTAGAAGAGGAAGGATGAATGATTATGTTGATAAAAACTTAGAAAATATTAAGATGAAGATTCTTTCATTTCAAGGCAAATGTGATCTAGAAGCCTATTTAGAGTGGGAAAAAAAAGTGCAGTTAGTGTTTGATTGTCACAACTACTCTGAAGAGAAGATGGTAAAACTCATTGTCGTTGAGTTTATTGATTATGCTATTATTTGGTAGGATTAAATTATTCTAAGTAGGAGAAGAAACTAAGAGAGACCCATTGGCAGTTGGGAGGAAATGAAAACTATTATGAGAAAGAGATTCATTCCATCACATTACTATTACAAAGCCTCACCCAAGGATCCAAGACTATGGATAAATACCACAAAGAGATGGAAATTGCTATAATTCAAGCCAATGTGGAGGAGGACTGAGAAGCAACCATGACACGATTTTTACAAGGTTTGAATCAAGAAATTGCAAATGTAGTGGAGTTGGAACATTATATAGAGCTTGAAGACATGGTGCATATGCCCATGAAAGTTGAAAGATAACTTAAAAGGAAGGGACCAATCAAGCATGAGCAAAATTCTAATTCATCAACTTGAAAATCTAGCTGGAATAAAAGAGATGATAAAGTTGCATCAAAGAGTAAGCCCGATTTTTCGAAGAATAAAGATGCAAGCTCTCCATTGGTCAAAGGAAAGAAACCTATCCAATCTTCAAGAAATAGAAATATTAAATGTTTTAAGTGCTCGGGAAGGGGAGATATTACATCACAATGCCCAAACAAAAGAATTATGATTTTTAAATAAAATGGTGATATCGAGACTGAAAGTTAGTTCGAAGATGATAGTGTCTTGCCCCCATTGTTGAAAATTGATGCAGAAGAGTATCCTGTCGAAGGTGAAGCCCTTGTCACTAGGCGTGTTCTAAATGTGCAAGTGAAGGAAGAAAATGAAGAATAACAAGATAACATATTTCATACCCTTTGCCACGTCAAAGACAAAGTATGTAGTATGATTATAGATGGGAGAAGATACACTAATGTAGCTAGTACTATCTTGGTTAAGAAATAATGCTTACCTACCACTAAACATCCTAGACCTTATAAACTACAATGATTGAATGACTGCGGGGAAGTTAAGGTCAAAAAGTAAGTGTTGGTTTTATTTTCCATTGGTAGGTATCATGATTTATTTACTTTTAGGTAGACCATGACAATTTGATAAGAAGGTCATGCATGATGGGCTTAAAAATAAGTATTCGTTTATGATGCATGGTAAACATGCAACTCTTGTACCATTAACTCCTAAGCAAGTATATGAAGATTAATTGAGGATAAAAATGAGAGTGAAAAAAGAAAAGATTGTGAGAGAAAAGAGAATGAGAAAAGGAAAAAGAATAGAAAAGAAAAAGTGTGTGAGATAAGAAAAAGTGAGGAAGAGATGAGTGGAAAAAAGAATGAAAAAGGAAAAGAAATTCAAGAGCAAGAGAGTAAAAAAGGGAACTTTTATGCAAAAGAAAGAGAGGTAAGAGAACTTTTTGTTCTTTACAACTGATGATTGTATTTTTGTATAATGAGGTCGGTTTGAACACTAATGATATTAACCCTACTTTGTTTAGTGTTGTTAAATCTCTTTTGTAGGAATTTGATGATCCATTTCTTGATAAGATTCCAGATGGATTGCCATCACTTGGAGAAATAGAACACCAAATTGATTTCATCCTCGGAGCAACAATTCCTAATCGGTTGGCCTATAGAAGTAACCCTGCTGAGATAAAATAACTTCAAAAGAAAGTTGAAGAGTTGATGAAAAAAGGGTATGGCCAAGAAAGTTTAAGTCCTTGTGCTCTCCCTATTTGCTGGTACCTAAGAAAGATGCAAGTTGGAGAATGTGCATTAATTGTAGAGCTATCAACAAGAGTATAGTAAAGTATCGTCATCCTATTCCTAGATTAGATGATATGCTAGATGAACTACATGGCTTTTGCAGTTTCTCTAAAATTGATTTGAAGTCGGGTTATCATCAAATTCACGTGCATGAGGGAGACGAATGGAAAATTTCTTTTAAGATTAGGTATAGTTTATACGAATGGTTAGTCATGTCATTTGGGAAAACTAATGCACCTAGTATTTTCATGAGACTAATGAACCATATTTTGCGTGCTTTTATTAGAAACTTTATTGTAGTATATTTTGATGACATCTTGATTTATAGTAAAAATTTAGAGGAGTATCTTAATCATTTACAAAAAGTTCTAATTGTTTTACGAAATGAAAAGTTGTATGCTAACCTTCAAAAATGTTCTTTTTGCACTAATCAAATTGAGTTTTATGGTTATGTTGTCAGTGCTAAGGGAATAGCAGTTGATAAGGAGAAGGTTAAGGCTATTCGTGAATGACCAACAACAGAAACCATAACTAAGGTACGTAGCTTTCAGTTGGCAAGTTTCTATTGATGGTTTGTTAAGAATTTTAGTACTTTAGCTGCACCCTTGACTGAAGTAGTTAAAAAGAATGTTAGGTTTCGTTGGGATAGTGAACAAGATTCAGCGTTCAACTCACTTAAGGAGAAGCTAAGTTCTGCACCATTACTTGCATTGCCTAAATTTGCTATAACTTTTGAAATTAAGTGTGATGCATCATGAATAGGTATTGGAGCTGTGCTAGTACAAGAAGGTCGACCATTTGCTTATTTTAGTGAGAAACTCAACAGAGAAACTTTGAACTATCCAACTCATGATAAATAGATGTATGCATTAATAAGGGCTTTAGAGAAGTGGCAGCATTACTTGTGGCCCAAAGAGTTTGTCATTCATACTGATCATGAATCATTGAAGAGCCAAAGTAAGTTGAATAGACGTCATGCAAAATTGGTGGATTGAATCATTTCCTTATGTGATAAAGTATAAACGAGGTATCGAAAATACTGTTGCAGTGCTTTATCTCAAAGATATACCTTGCTCTCTACTTTGAACACTAAATTGTTAAGATTTGAATACATTAAAGATATATATTCTAAAGATCCTGACTTTGGAAATGTATTTAAAGTTTGTGAGCATGCTACATTTGGGAAGTTTTATATGCATGAGGGATTTCTATTTAAAGTGAATAGGTTGTGTGTGCCTAATTGTTCATTGAGGGTATTATTAGTCTAAGATGCCCATGGTGGGGGGCTAGTGGGACATTTTGGAGTGAGAAAAACTTTAGAAGTTTTGTTAGAAACTTTCTTTTTGCCGCATATAAAAGGAGATGTAGTCAAATTTTGTGAGAAGTGTATCACATGTAGGCAAGCAAAATCTAAATCTTTATCTCATGAATTGTATACACCTTTACCAAGTTAATAAACCTTGGATTGATATTTCTATGAACTTTGTTGTAGGTTTACCAAGGTCAAAACGAGGTATGGATTCTATTTTTGTGGTTGCGGACAAATTTTCTGAATGACTCCTTTTATTCCTAATAAGAAAATAGGTGATGCTAATGTTAGTGAGAGTCCTAGAGCCAATCATATGATGATTACTTTTTTTTGACTCATTGTATCATATTCTTGTATATATATATATTTCTCATATATAAAGGCATGGTTATTGTACTTATGTGTATTGGTGCCAAATAACTTAGTATAATAACGTCCTTGAGTAGAAGGTTCTTATCTATATCAATCGATTAGTTGAATCGATAGTGAGATGATATAGAGAACACTACTCTTAATTATTCCTATTCAAGTATTAACATTCAAGGACAATGTTAATGCATAGAGACTAGCATGTAGGTCAACATGATGACTTGATCTCACAAGTCATGGATATGAGATATCAAGTTGACACATGGGTATACATTAGAGAATGTATACTGAATGGCCCGCCATGAGAAAGTATCATGGATCGTTATATGAGTGTCATATACTTTCTCATGTGACTATTAGTATGACTATAGTCCTAGACCTGAAGTTATCATAGTTCCCTACATAAGGAGTTACGTACTTTGGCTTCGTCAAACGTCACCCGTAACTGGGTGGACTATAAAGGCGATTACTGGGTTTGTAACAAATTATGCGGAGGGATGTGAGTAACGTAGATGGGATCTATCCCTCCTATATGACGGGAGTGATATCTTCGTTTTTGATAGAGTAAGACAACTAAGTGCATGGTCATGCCCAAATAAGGCAATATTAGATATTGAGCTTATTTGATTATAGTGAGTCTACTTGGAGTTCAAGATATATAGATTGATTTGAGGATGACACGGTCTATGCCTCATGAAAGATCAATCTAGATATCGTAGATAGAAGGACATTGTCACATATTGTGATGGTCACAATTATTAGTCACAATGGTGATGTTGGATCTCGACATTCTTGTAACTTGGGTAGCAATGATGTGTTGCTAGATACCTCTCATTGCTTATGTCCTTAAATAGGTTTAAGGGCATTGCCAACGTTACAAGAACCTATAGGGTCACACACATAGAGCAATAGATGGAGAACAAGTTCATATGATGGACCGAGAGTAATGAAGTCAAAGTTTGACTTTGGCTAAATATGGAAAGTCCATAAAAGACAAGTTTGACTTGACTCAAATTAGACAACTTGAGTTGGACTCGAGTTTGATCCAAGTGTTGGATGAATCTAATCATGGGAGAATAATGAAGTCAAAGTTTGACTTTGGCTAAATATGGAAAGTCCATAAAAGGCAAGTTTGACTTGACTCAAATTAGACAACTTGAGTTGGACTCGAGTTTGATCCAAGTGTTGGATGAATCTAATCATGGGAGAATAATGAAGTCAAAGTTTGACTTTGGCTAAATATGGAAAGTCCATATGAGGCAAGTTTGACTTGACTCAAGCCACATCACCTTGACTTGACTTGACCAAGTGATGACTTGGCATCATCATCAAGACTAAGTAACCTCCCCATTTGAATTTTGAATTCAAATGGGGGTTACACAAGGTTGTGGCCGGCCACTTAATGGCCAATAATGGCCATTAAGTGGCCGGCCACTTAAGACACAAAATAGAAGTTTTGTGTGTGGGGGTGATCATTCTTCTCCTCCTTGGTTTTGGTTTTTGTTTGGCTCTCCCTCTCCTCTCATCTTGCCGAGACCCATACTAGTGCTAGCACACTTTTGGGATCTCCTCTCCACTCTCTTGCTTGTGTGGATACTTCTAGAGGGACGGCACTTGACGTCCTAGAGATCCGACATCCAAAAGGAGCTAGCGGGATTAAGCGGGGCACGCACCAAAGGTAAAACGGTTTAACCTTCTTTAGATCTAGGAGTAGATCGGGTTTTGAAGCATGTAAATGAGCACTCGTAGGATTTTCGAAATGTTTTTCTTCGCTTGGATCCTTTCTTGGGGTTTTCGGGATTTCCGCGATGCGAAAAAGCGGTTTTCGCGGCCCGAAAAACCCTACAGCTAACTATATTGTTGATCTATTCTTTAGGGACATTATGCGACTTCATGGAGTGCCAAAAAGTATAGTTTTAGATTGTGATGCAAAATTCCTAAGCTACTTTTGGAAGACATAATGGTGAAAGTTGGGAACAAAGCTTTTGTTATCTACAATGTGTCATCCACAAATAGATGGACAAACTGAGATAGTAAATTGTGTTGGGACCGGGTGCATGTCGACAAGGATACGAGTTCGTAAAATTTTAAATTTTTACGTGTAGCGGAAGAATTTGCATAAAATAATTTCCTAAATTATTTTAACTTCGTATCCAGCATGCAACCTTATGGTGTGTTGACATAATCATAAAATAAAACTTTGCGGAAAAGTAAACTAATTTACTTTATACCTTTCGTAACTCAAAGAAAGGGACGAGATCCAACCGTAGCGTCCCTTGGAAGCTTCGCCTCTATTCGCGTCCACGTCGAGTTCTCTTCGGGATGACTTCGCAAAGTCACGAGTTTTGTGCCGATGAGAACTACTAGATTCTCTAAAGGCACAACTAGAAGAACAAGAGAAAAGATAGGAAACTAACCACCAAAGTAACGGAATCAATATTCCGAGAAGGAAGGAGATGAGATCCGCTTCTTCTTCTTCTTGGTTGGCTTCTCCTTCTTCTTGAAAGCTCACGGCAACCAACCCTAGGGAAGGAGATGCGCCGGCCCTAGGTGGATGAAGGTGCGCCGACCCTAATCCTCAAGGAGGGCGCAGGCCCTAAAGGGAAGAAAGGGAGAATAGAGAGTAAGAGAGAGAGAGGGAGAGGAAGCTACTTCTCTTGATTACTTGATTAGAATTAAGGGATTGCCCTTGATTCCTTTATTAGTAGCATCTCCCTTGCCAAGTCTCCCTCTTAACAGAATTAATGGAATTAGTTATCATAAAAAATTTATCCTATAAATTCTCTTATGAATTATTCCGTTTAAACCAAGTTTTATTATAACTAACTTTATAATAAAACTAATTAATGAATTAGTTATCATAAGAAATTTATCCTATAAATTCTCTTATGAATTATTCCGTTTAAACCAAGTTTTATTATAACTAACTTTATAATAAAACTAATTAGTTATCATAAGAAATTTATCCAATAAATTCTCTTATGAATTACCAAGTTTTATTATAACTAACTTTATAATAAAACTAATTAATCTCCCCTTTTATTATGGAATAAATTTTATAACAAATTTATAAACTTTCTTATTATGGAAAAATCAATTCATAATTGATTTTATAAAATTAAAATAAACTATTTCATGGATCATTTTAATTTCCATAAAAAGAATAAATTTCTATAAATTTATTTATATAAATTTCTTTACACAAATTTATTTATCTATAATTTATAAAATAAATCGCACTAGATTTATTTTATTAATTAAACCAATTAAATTGGTTTCTTCCCTTTAATGTGGCCGGCCAACCCAAGGGGTTTGGCACCCTCTTTGGCCGGCCAAACCAAGCCGAACCGATCGCGAATTAAACTCATTTAATTCGCCCAATAAGCCTTCAAAAGACTTAGCCATTTTAGCTTCCATTGCGCCTCTGATAAATTCAGATTCGACTTATTTCTCTTGATCGGAAAATCCAATTTTCAACTCGTTTTAAATCCCTCGGATTACTCGTAGTGCGTGTGACTAAATAGGCTTTCGATTTATGTTGGCCGTCTATAATCAATAAATTATAGAACGATCATGAGTGGCACCTAGTAGTACATCATGACCCCCAATTAATCGAAAGATCAACGGTTGACCTCAGAAAGAATTCCGAAACCCTTCAGCAGCTCTAATGAATCGTGCCCCATTCCCTTCACCATCTTATACCCACTTGGTTCAGGACACGGTCTATTTGTGTCAGTCCCCTCTAGGCTGACTACGTCACACCTAGCCCAAGTAATGTCTTTCTCGTCCTTTGGATTTCTAATTACTCTCATGTATTTTAGAGACTCGCACTGTAAACATGATATACTCTGGCCAGAGGTTTTGAGAAACAATCCGACGATAGGCCTAGGTATACATCTCCTCGCAAGGAGTGGTGAATCCTTTGTAGGCTGTTCAAACATCTTCGGGCACTTCGGCTTATACCCAATCATCCTGGGTCCACACCTCCTTGGAGATACTTGCTTAAGATGTTAAAGTATAAGTCTCCATGACCAAGATGACTTGAACACCGCAAGTTAAAGGAACATCGCACTTAAGCCGCAGTAAGAACTTCATTGACATATCTATATAGATAACCATATGAAGTCTTACAGGTAGTCACTCCAATGAACTAGTTCCCTTAACTAGCATCCATGTTTATCTCCGGACATCCCAATGTCACCAGCCAGTGAGAATCAGCTGATTAGAGAATAACCCATGCTAGTCTCAACAGAATTGATAGTGTTCGTATTTATCAATTCATCGACTAGGGATATTTTCAATACTTCACATTTGCACATTTATAGATAATCACCAGTTGTGATCCTATCACAAATTCTCTTATGCTGTGAGTTGTATTGCGCACATTCAGTAGATGAGTTTAAGATCCCAATCAAATACACAAACATGTATACTCAAATAGTGAATTATCATTTATTAAAATAAATGTTTACAATCATAAGGCGATTGCCTTAGGACACATCTCTCATATCTCTAACAAACTCCCACTTGGCCTAATGTCAATCGGTACGGTGTCCAATACCACAGGCTCTAACATGACCCTCAAACTTGTTTTGAGGTAAGGCCTTAGTTAAAGGATCCGCTAAATTCCTTTTAGTGAGAATTTTCTCAATTTGTATATCATTCCTACTTATAATCTCTCTGATCAGATGATTGCGGCGAAGCACGTGTTTGGATCGCTGATGAGACCTTGGTTCCTTTACTTGTGCAATAGCTTCATTGTTGTCGCAGTAAACCGGCACTGCATCATCAATGGTTGGAACCACGCCAAGTTCGGAGACGAACTTCTTGATCCAGACTGCTTCCTTTGCTGCTTCCGAAGCTGCGATATATTCCGCTTCCGTGGTGGAATCCGCTACGGTGTCTTGTTTGGAACTTTTCCAACTTACTGCACCTCCATTCAAAGTAAATACATATCCAGACTGCGGTTTGGAGCCATCCTTATCTATCTGGAAACTGGCATCTGTATACCCACGTATTACCATATCTCCTTCTCCATATATTAGGAACACATCCTTAGTTCTTCTTCAGTACTTAAGGATTGTCTTAACAACCGCCCAATGATCCATTCCTGGATCCGACTGGTATCTGCTTGTGACGCTCAAAGCATACGATACATCGGGCCTAGTACATAACATAGCATACATGATAGATCCTATCGCGGATGCATAGGGAATCTTATTCATGCAAATCCTCTCGTCTTCTGTGCGCGGACACATAGACTTTGAAAGGTTGATCCCATGCCTGATGGGAAGGTAACCTTTCTTGGATTCCGACATGCTAAACCTTTTTAGCACTCGGTCTATATATGTAGACTGCGAAAGACCAAGCAACCGTTTTGATCTATCTCAATAGATTCTAATCCCATGGATATAGGTTGCTTCTCCCAGGTCTTTCATGGAGAAAGTTTTGGACAACTAAATTTTAACTGTTTGTAAGACTGATACATCGTTTCCTATAAGTAAGATGTCATCGACATATAATACTAGGAATACGACTGCACTCCCACTAACCTTCTTGTACACACAAGGTTCGTCTTGATTTTGTGAGAAATCAAACTTTTTGATTGTCTCATCAAAACGGAAGTTCCAGCTCCTAGATGCTTGCTTCAGTCCATATATGGATCGTCGAAGCTTGCATACTTTGGTTTTATCAACCGATGTGAATCCTTCAGGTTGTATCATGTATACATCCTCAAGCAGGTTTCCGTTAAGGAAAGCTGTTTTCACATCCATTTGCCATATCTCATAATCATAATGAGCTGCTATGGCTAGGAGCATCCGAATGGATTTAAGCATAGCTACTGGCGAATAGGTTTCGTCATAATCAATTCCTTGCTTCTGACGATATCCTTTTGCCACTAATCTAGCCTTAAAGGTAACAACATTACCTTCCATGTCGGTTTTCTTCTTGAAAACCCACTTGCACCCTATGGGCTTAATCCCTTCAGGTGGGTTAACCAAGTCCCATACTTGGTTTTCGTACATGGAATCCATTTCCGACTTCATGGCCTCAAGCCATTTGTCCCTTTCTGAACTTTTCAGAACATCTTCATAACTGATAGGTTCATCATCGCTTATGAGTAACACGTCGTTCGATTCACTTATGAGAAATCTGTATCTCTCTGGAATATTGCGTGTCCTTTCAGATCTACGAAGAGGTGGTGTAGTTTTAGGTTCAACTGATAGCTCATCATTATGAGGTATTGGTTGTGGGTCTAGACTAGGTGTCTCTGTAATGTCTATTGGAGTTTCTTGAACTTCATCAAGTTCAATGCCACTCCCACTGTTTTCTTATAAAAGAAATTCTTTTTCCAGAAATACAGCATGCCTTGAAACAAACACCTTTTGTTCCAAGGGATGATAGAATTGGTAACCCTTCGTTTCCTTAGGGTATCCAATAAATAGACATTTATCAGACTTAGCATCCAATTTGTCTGATACAATCCGCTTCACATATGCAGGACAGCCCCATATCTTAAGGTGACTTAAGTGGGGTTTCTTACTATTCCATGTCTCATATGGAGTAGTAGAGACTACCTTGGTTGGGACTCTGTTTAGCAAGTAAACAGATGTCTTAAGTGCATAGCCCCAAAAGGATTTTGGAAGAGTTGCATGATTCATCATTGACCTAACCATGCCATCAAGGTTCAGTTGCGCCTCTCAGATACACCATTATGCTGTGGTCTATACGGCGGAGTCCATTGGGATAATATCCCATTGTCCTAAGATAATCTTGAAACTCTTGACTTAAGTATTCACCACCCCGATCGGATCGAAGTATTTTAATACTTTTGCCAAGCTGTTATTCTACTTCATTTCTGAACTCTTTGAATTTCTCAAAGGCTTCAGATTTGTGTTTCATCAAGAACACGTACCCGAATCGTGAGTGATCATCGATAAAGGTGATGAAGTAGCTATAGCCTCCTTGTGCAAGAGTTGACATTGGTCCACATACATCAGTATGTATTAGACCAAGCAATTCTCCCACTGGATTACCTTTTCCGGAAAAGGGTAATTTGGTCATCTTGCCTTTTAAGCATGATTCGCATGTATCAAATGAACCGGGTTCAAATGATTCCAAAATTCCACATCGGTGTAATTCGGTCATGCGTTTCTTACTTACATGGCCAAGACGACAATGCCAAGTGTAGGAGTCTATTCGATTATCTATTCGAGCACGTTTGTTGCTAACTTCGATATTGAAAACATCACTGGATAAATCTAACATGTAGATGCCATTGCACAAAGTTCCATTCCCATAATGAACGCCATTTAAAGTTATGTAACAACAATTGTTACTAAAAGTTAAATGATAACCCTTTTCATTCAAACATGAAATAGATACAATGTTCTTTATTAACGAAAGAACAAAATAACAATTATCCAATTCTAAGATACGTCCAGTGGGGAGCTTTAGCAAATATGTTCCGATGGCAACAGCAGCAATCTTTGCTCCATTTCCAACTCGCAGATTTGCTTCTCCTTTGACGAGTCTTCTTCTATTCCTTAGCCCCTGTATGTCTTTACATATATGTGAGCTACACCCAGTATCAAGTACCCAGGTATTTGAGGAAATAGAGTGACATTCAATAACGAAGATACCTGAAGAGGATGGGGCATCGGATGCCTTATTCTTCATGGACTCAAGATAAATCTTGCAGTTTCTTCGCCAGTGACCCTCCTTGCCACAATGATGGCAAGTTCCTTTTGGTTTCTTTTCAGTCTTTTTGGCCTTTTTCTTCTTTCCTTTATTCTGTTCTTTGGCCTTCCTCTTAGAACCTTTCTTCGAGGAACCAACTAACAGTACCGTCTTTTGATCCTGCTTCACAGAAGGCTCTACAGTCTTCAGCAGGTTAAGCAACTCAGGAAACTGGTCTGGAGTTGCATTTTCAGGAGGATGGTTGGGAGGTTGTTCTTCAAGGACATAAGCAAGCTTTCTCCCTCGAGGACTATCCTCAGGTTTCGAAGCCAGTCCATGAAGTTTGGCCCAGTTAGTTTATTGGTGTCCAAAATGGAACGCAAATTCAGAGAAGACATGATCGAGTGATTATCCTAGAAATACAAATTAAGCTTATGTGAGAAGAATGATTAAAGAATGTATCAACATATATAATAAAATCCTATTTATTTTTCAAATTGAATAACCCTTTTTATCAATTCGGGAGATGTAGGAACATCTCCAAATAGGTTGATATCCAACCATAGGTAAGAACAACCATGGCTGTGGCCATCAAGTTATTCTTCGCTATGAAGGTAGGTAATTATACCGATTACATATCACATATATGTAACTATCACATTATGCTATCAACTAATTGAATGTTTGCATAAAACATTGGGTTGTTAACTCATTAACAAGTATGCAACTTTATACATAGCACCCAACTGCACCTCTCTTTGCATCGACCTTGGCTGTGGCACAACAAATCGATGCTCCAAGCTTAAGGCTGACCCATTAATCAAGAAATAGTTTTAATATGGTTGGAGCTCATTCAACCGTTTAGTCAGGCTTGGATGTGTCCAACAACCAAAACTAAGGATTGACCTCTGACTCCAACTATATTATCCATAAACTAATTCCATGGTTTGAACATGTTGAGGTTCAAGCTGGGCATGGATGTGTCCATCAACCCAAACGAGAAACAAAACTCCGATTCTAACCATATTAATGGAAGGTGTTGGCCTTAATATTTTGTAAGGGGTTTTGGGTCTCATCCTTTCTTTTCTAAGCACATTCATGACATAGAATTATGTCATGACTAACAATTTCCTTAATAAAGTATGTATGTGACTTAATTTATTAAGTCTCATTATTTGAATTAGGAACCAGATTTCCTAATTCTAATTTTATACTTTATTTAAGGAATTATTTTGGGAAACAATTTCCTAAATTGTCATAATCAATTTCGGAAATAATATGTTTTAAGACTTTGATTTCTCTAAATCAAATCTTATTAAATTAATAGACAAATCCCTTAATTCAACCACATATTATTTTCATGAAAATCTCATTTAAGAAACTCTATAGGAAACCATTTTCCCAATTAATTTTGGAGACAACAATATGTAAGAGCATCACCTCTTAAACATATTTTATTCATGGATTTAATTAATTACAACAAATCATTTTCTAAGGGTGGCTCCCCGAGGCTCAGATACCCAAAGAAAAGTAATTTGTTGTAAATCCAATTGGACGACTCCCCGAGGCTCAATCCAAATCAAACATGACAATTTTAATTAAAATTGGGAAATTAAATTACAACAACAAACTTTAAATTAGACGGCTCCCCGAGGCTCAATCCAAAATAAAGAATTTTGTTATCAATTTAAAAACCAATTCAAATTTAATTGTCAATTAACTGTCCATGAATTTGTCTAGACTTTCTTAAAAGAAAGTGCCCAAAATTGCGAGATTTCATAAATAGGTTTTCAGAATAATTGTAAGTTTCTGGTACAAAGAAAACATACATATTTCCAAAATTAGAAAGTTTCCAAAGATGGGAAGTTTTCACAATTATTTTAAAATTTTAAAAACTAGAAAATTTCAAAAGTTTGCGAAATTTCATGAGGATTTCCAAACTTAGAAATTCCTAAATCTAAAATTTATTATAATTTGAAAGTTTCCATAATTGAAAATTTTTTTTCCAAAATTGAGATCATGATAAAGTTTTCCACAAAACAATTATATGATTATGTCGAACACTAACCGGCTCTGATACCACTGTTGGGACCGGGTGCATGTCGACAAGGATACGAGTTCGTAAAATTTTAAATTTTTACGTGTAGCGGAAGAATTTGCATAAAATAATTTCCTAAATTATTTTAACTTCGTATCCAGCATGCAACCTTATGGTGTGTTGACATAATCATAAAATAAAACTTTGCGGAAAAGTAAACTAATTTACTTTATACCTTTCGTAACTCAAAGAAAGGGACGAGATCCAACCGTAGCGTCCCTTGGAAGCTTCGCCTCTATTCGCGTCCACGCCGAGTTCTCTTCGGGATGACTTCGCAAAGTCACGAGTTTTGTGCCGATGAGAACTACTAGATTCTCTAAAGGCACAACTAGAAGAACAAGAGAAAAGATAGGAAACTAACCACCAAAGTAACGGAATCAATATTCCGAGAAGGAAGGAGATGAGATCCGCTTCTTCTTCTTCTTGGTTGGCTTCTCCTTCTTCTTGAAAGCTCACGGCAACCAACCCTAGGGAAGGAGATGCGCCGGCCCTAGGTGGATGAAGGTGCGCCGACCCTAATCCTCAAGGAGGGCGCAGGCCCTAAAGGGAAGAAAGGGAGAATAGAGAGTAAGAGAGAGAGAGGGAGAGGAAGCTACTTCTCTTGATTACTTGATTAGAATTAAGGGATTGCCCTTGATTCCTTTATTAGTAGCATCTCCCTTGCCAAGTCTCCCTCTTAACAGAATTAATGGAATTAGTTATCATAAGAAATTTATCCTATAAATTCTCTTATGAATTATTCCGTTTAAACCAAGTTTTATTATAACTAACTTTATAATAAAACTAATTAACGAATTAGTTATCATAAGAAATTTATCCTATAAATTCTCTTATGAATTATTCCGTTTAAATCAAGTTTTATTATAACTAACTTTATAATAAAACTAATTAGTTATCATAAGAAATTTATCCTATAAATTCTCTTATGAATTTCCAAGTTTTATTATAACTAACTTTATAATAAAACTAATTAATCTCCCCTTTTATTATGGAATATATTTTATAAGAAATTTATAAACTTTCTTATTATGGAAAAATCAATTCATAATTCATTTTATAAAATTAAAATAAACCATTTCATGGATCATTTTAATTTTCATAAAAAGAATAAATTTCTATAAATTTATTTATATAAATTTCTTTACACAAATTTATTTATCCATAATTTATAAAATAAATCGCACTAGATTTATTTTATTAATTAAACCAATTAAATTGGTTTCTTCCCTTTAATGTGGCCGGCCAACCCAAGGGGTTTGGCACCCTCTTTGGCCGGCCAAACCAAGCCGAACCGATCGCGAATTAAACTCATTTAATTCGCCCAATAAGCCTTCAAAAGACTTAGCCATTTTAGCTTCCATTGCGCCTCTGATAAATTCAAATTCGACTTATTTCTCTTGATCGGAAAATCCAATTTTCAACTCGTTTTAAATCCCTCAGATTACTCGTAGTGCGTGTGACTAAATAGGCTTTCGATTTATGTTGGCCGTCTATAATCAATAAATTATAGAACGATCATGAGTGGCACCTAGTAGTACATCATGACCCCCAATTAATCGAAAGATCAACGGTTGACCTCAGAAAGAATTCCGAAACCCTTCAGCAGCTCTAATGAATCATGCCCCATTCCCTTCACCATCTTATACCCACTTGGTTCAGGACACGGTCTATTTGTGTCAGTCCCCTCTAGGCTGACTACGTCACACCTAGCCCAAGTAATGTCTTTCTCGTCCTTTGGATTTCTAATTACTCTCATGTATTTTAGAGACTCGCACTGTAAACATGATATACTCTGGCCAGAGGTTTTGAGAAACAATCCGACGATAGGCCTGGGTATACATCTCCTCGCAAGGAGTGGTGAATCCTTTGTAGGCTGTTCAAACATCTTCGGGCACTTCGGCTTATACCCAATCATCCTGGGTCCACACCTCCTTGGAGATGCTTGCTTAAGATGTTAAAGTATAAGTCTCCATGACCAAGATGACTTGAATACCGCAAGTCAAAGGAACATCGCACTTAAGCCGCAGTAAGAACTTCATTGACATATCTATATAGATAACCATATGAAGTCTTACAGCTAGTCACTCCAATGAACTAGTTCCCTTAACTAGCATCCATGTTTATCTCTGGACATCCCAATGTCACCAGCCAGTGAGAATCAGCTGATTAGAGAATAACCCATGCTAGTCTCAACAGAATTGATAGTGTTTGTATTTATCAATTCATCGACTAGGGATATTTTTAATACTTCACATTTGCACATTTAGAGATAATCACTAGTTGTGATCCCATCACAAATTCTCTTATGCTGTGAGTTGTATTGCGAACATTCAGTAGATGAGTTTAAGATCCCAATCAAATACACAAACATGTATACTCAAATAGTGAATTATCATTTATTAAAATAAATGTTTACAATCATAAGGCGATTGCCTTAGGACACTTCTCTCATATCACTAACAAATTGAACTTTAGCTACTTTATTAAGAGCTATCATTCAAAAAATTTAAAAGGTTGAGAAGATTGTTTACCATATGTTGAATTTGTATATAATAGATCTATACATTTTACTACTATTTTTTCACCTTTTGAAATGATATATGATTTCAATAATCTCCTAACTCCTTTGGAATTATTATCTTTGCTTATCTTTAAGCATGCTAGTTTGGATGGTATAAGGAAAGTTGAATTTATGAGTGAAATACATGAGAAGGTAAGGTTGCAAATTGAAAGGAGGACTGAATAATATGCCACCCAAGCCAACAAGGGACGAATGAAAGTAATCTTTGAACCCGATGATTGGGTTTGGGTTCATATGAGAAAGGAGAGATTTTCTGCTAAACATCTTACTAAGTTGCATCCAGGAGGTGATGGATCATCTCAAGTTATTGCACGAATCAATGATAATGTCTATAAGCTTGACTTACCAGGTGAGTGAGTATAATGTGAGTTCCACATTTGATGTTTTTAATCTCTCTCCCTTTGATATAATCAAGATTCGAGGATGAATCCTTTTGAGGAGAGGGGGAATGATGGAGTCAAAGAAAATAAACAAGTTGTCTAACAAGCTAATGATATGAATCATGCTCAACCCACTCTAGAAGATGTTGATGATCCATTATGCATCAATGGAGGCCCAATTACAAAGGCTAAGGCTAAATAGATGAAGGAAGCATTTAATGTGCTAATTGAAAATATGAAAGCCAAAGCTACAATTGAAGAAGGTGTTAGATCGATAACGGTTGCTAGAGAGGGGGGGGAGGTGAATAGCAATTTTCGAATCTTCTTCTTCCTACGTTGTTAGTTGCGCAAGCGGAAATATAAAAGAATAATACTAATAACAAGAAAGCAATGCTAACAATACTGATTTACTAGGTATCCACCCCAAGAATCCTTCGGTGGATCACTCCCCGGATAACCTCTGGCTAGCCCTTGTCGCTCCTTGTGGGTGGAGAAACCTCACTACAGCACCTCGACAATATTCAAGCACTTAGACTACTATTTGGCTCTTACCCAAAGCCAAATTTGTCAGGGATCCCGGCCAAAATGAAGCCCTCTTAAATAGGACTTACCTTCTGTTTGGCAGCCACCAGTCGACTGCCCCATGGGGCAGTCGATTGCCCCCTCTCAAATTCGATCGTTGACACCTAACGTTCGAATTCTGAGTGCCACCAGTCGACTGCCCCTGGAGCAGTCGACTGTGTTGGGTATGGCTTGGTGGGTTTCCTAAGCGAATACCTTGTCGATCTGAGAGACCTCTCTATTCCTACGGATTAAAAAACTTAATCCGAATAGAGAGTCGTCTCCCATCGACCATCTCGTGCCGTATCGAACGATCCAAATTACAACTCGGCCAATTACAAAAATCGGCCTTATAATTTGCTTGACCGCTCAACCGCGGAAAAGGCGACGAGTTGATCGCCGACTTTTGCGTTTATGGTCAGGGTCCAATTATTTAATTATTAGCTATGATACAAAATCAAAATAATTAAATAATTAATATAAAATGACAAGGCGCATGAATAAGACACATAATAACATAATGAAAGGAGCCAAGGAAGAATATACCTTTCGTTACCTTACGATCTTCTACCGTATGACCCTCCCCTCTTGGACGTCGTGTGGGCGACGATCTACCAAGAACTATAGTTACCAAGTTGATCCCTTCTCCTTGCACCAACCAATCCCTTATCAAAGGGATGCCGCCGGCCGCTCCTAGGAAGAAGATAATCCAAACACAAATTCCTCTTCTGCTCTCCTAGACTATTGCCGTGAGGAGGCAATTTCTTCTGCTCTCCCAGACTTCTGCTCCAAGCGATACAATTTCTTTTTTTTTTCAAGAAATTGTCGATGCTCTTAGAATTATTGCCGCTTCTTCCACTGCTCCAAGAGGCAATTTATAACAAATTGCCGTGAGGAAACTTGCATGCAGATGCAATTAATCGGAGATTGGAGCAGTTTTAATTGCTTGCATGCAATTAATCACGCATGGAGAAGCAACGCATGCAATTAATTAGAGAAGAAACGAACCTAATTCCATGCCATGCAAATCATTGGAGAAGAAGCAATTAATTGGAATTGCATGCGTTGCAATTCATTGGAGAAGAACAAAATTAATTGCATGCATTGCAATTAATGGGAGAAGAGAACTTTTCTCTTCTGTTCGGCGTCGCCGAGTGAAACGAGGGGGAGAGAGAGAGGGGGGAGAGGAGAGGCTAGGGTTTATTGTGATCTATTAGATTAATTATCATCCATCAACTTAGTTCCATATCATCATGGGGTATTTATAGGGCTACGATAGGGACCATGAGGAGGAGTTGGATCTTGGCCTGCTAATGGACCCGGTCCATTAATGAGGATTCATTCCACTAAAGGGCCCTCATTGAATTACCTCACCAACCCCCGTAACATATGGGTTCCACTTATTACAAGTCGTCCATCCACCCGTGTTTAAGATTTCGAATGCCTGTTAATTAATTAAATTACTAACAATTTAAATTAATTAACTTCTGGATCCTTGACTAGTACCACTCGACCTTATCATCCTGTCGGATCAAATCCACCTACAGGGTTTAGCATGATGAACCTTTCGATCTCATCAAGGGGGCATCATCAACCCGACTCACCAGGACACGAATTCCGTCAATAATCAACGGCACATCATATTATTAATATTATCTCCCAACTTACCGGGCCTATCGATCTAACAGAATAGATCTCGCCTATTGGTAAATCAAAGAAATAATAATTAATAATATATACCCGATATTATCTCGGGATTAAGGGATCGTACTCCATAATAATATCTTGAGGTCCTATCCAATTATTGAGTCAGTACAAATCGGATAACCTCGGGTTTTGGTCCTACCCAATGTACTCAAAGCACACTAGTGTAATTCTATGGTCAAGACCAACCAAACCTAATTACACTACAACCATCCCGATGGGTTGTCCAATTCCATCTCAGTTGTGGGTCTCTATTTATACTAAGCAAGGAACTGATAACATGATCTTCCGTGTGACACCACACACCATGTTATCTACAATGCAAAGTAATTGGACTTCATGCATGTACTAATATAAACAGGCACCTAGTGTGGTTGTGATTCTCTTTTCAAAATAAAGATGTTCATATATATAAAAGAAGCATGCCTTTCAGAATACACATCTAACATGTTGGGACCGGGTGCATGTTGACATAGATGCGGGTTCGTAATTTTAAAATTAATTACGTGCAGCGGAAGGTTTAGCATAAATAATTTCTTAAATTATTTAACCACACATCTAAGCATGCAACCATATGTTGTGTAGACATGATCATATATTTAAAATTTTGCAGAAACGTAAACTAATTTACTTGTTACCTCGCGTAACTCGAAGAAAGGGATGAGATCCAACTATAAGCGTCCCTCGGAAGCTCTGCCTCTGTTCGCGTCCACGCCGTGTATCTTCGTGATGACTTCGCAAAGTCACGAGTTTCGTGTTCTCAAGAACTACTAGATTCTCCGAGAATGCGACAAGAAAAATCAAGAGAGAAGTAATCATATCGTAAAAACTCACCACCAAGGTTGGCCGGAATCACAATTTCGGCGAGGAGGAGGAAGATGACTTGCGCCCAATCCCAAGGTGATGATGGCCGGAGAGGAAGATCGTCCCAACGGAAGAACTTCGTCGACTCGGTGCTTCTCCTTGTGCTCACGGCAAGAAGAAGGGAGGAGAAGGGAGAGGCCGGCCAAGAGAAAGAAGGGAGGAGAGGGAGAGAGCCCAAGCAAGAATACTTTGATTATTTCGAATGATTTCTAAGCCTTGCCTTGGGTCCTTTATATAGTGGCCTCTCAACCACCAAGTCTCTTTTTTCTTATGGAATAAATTTTCATAAGAAAGTTATCATATAAATTTCTTTATATAAATTTCTTTAGCATGGTAAATCAATCCATGATTGAAAATAAAATAAACCAATCCATGGTTCATTTTAATTTACATGAAAAATAAATTTCTTTATATAAATTTATTTTTCATGGTAAATCAATCCATGATTGATTTTATAAAATAAAATAAACCAATCCATGGTTCATTTTAATTTTCATGAAAAATAAATTTTATATAAATTTCTTTATATAAATTTCTTTATCATGGTAAATCAATCCATGATTGATTTTATAAAATAAAATAAACCAATCCATGGTTCATTTTAATTTCCATGAAAAATAAACCAAATCTCGGTTTATATATAAAATTTATATTATCCATAATTTTATAAAACAAACCACACTTGGTTTATTTTATAACTTGAACCAAACAATTTGGTTCTCCCCTTTTTGTTGTGGCCGACCAAGTAAAGAGGGTGGAGACCCTCTTTGGCCGGCCACATCCAAGCCTTGACCCAATGAATTAAACTCATTTAATTCATCCAATAAGTCTTCAAAAGACTTAGCCATTTTACACTTCCGATGCGTCTCTGAAAAATTTAGATTCGACTTATCTCTCTTGATCAAAAAATCCATTTTCAACTCGTTTTAAATCCCTCGGATTACTCGTAGTGCGTGTGACTAAATAGGCTTTCGATTTATGTTGGCCGTCTATAATTAACCAATTATAGAACGATCATGAGTGACACCTAGTAGTACATCATGATCCCCAATTAATCGAAAGATCAACGGGTGACCTTAGAAATGATTCTGAAACCCTTCAGCAGCAATAATGAATCGTGCCCCATTCCCTTCACCACCTTATACCCACTTGGTTTAGGACATGGTCTATGTGTGTCAGTCCCCACTAGGCTGACAACGTCACACCTAGCCCAAGTAACGTTTTCTCATCCTACGGATTCTAGTTACTCTCATGTATCTAAGAGATTCATACTCTGAACATGTCATGCTCTGGCCAGAGGCTTCGAGTAACAATCCGACGATATGCCTTGGGTATACATCTCCTCGCAAGGAGTGGTGAATCCTTTGTAGGCTGTTCAAACATCATCGGGAACTTCGGCTTATACCCAATCATCCTGGGTCCACACCTCCTTGGAGATGCTTGCTTAAGATGTCAAAGTATAAGTCTCCATGACCAAGATGACTTGAACACCGTAAGTCAAAGGAACATCACACTTAAGCTGCAGTAAAAACTTCACTGACATGTCTATATGTAGACTACCATATGAAGTTTTACAGCCAGTCACTCCAATGAACTAGTTCCCTTAACTAGCATTCATGTTTATCTCCGGACATCCCAATGTCACCAGCCAGTGAGAATCAACTGATTAGAGAATAACCCATGCTAGTCTCAACAGAATTGATAGTGTCCGTTTTTATCAATTCATCGACTAGGGATATTTTCAATACTTCACATTTGCACATTTAGAGGTAATCACTAGTTGTGATCCCATCACAAATTCTCTTATGCTATGAGTTGTATTGCGGACATTCAGTAGATGAGTTTAAGATCCCAATACTTCACAATCAAACGGAACTAGTTCAATACAATTGGGATCAATTTCAATACTGTTGAGACTAGCATGGGTTATTCTCTAATCACTAGTGATCCCAATACAATTCTGTTGTGAATTCACTACTGAGATAATCACTAGATGAGTTTAAGATCCCAATACAATTCATCGACTAGGGACAATTTCAATACTTCACAATTGCACATATAGAGATAATCACTAGTTGTGAATTCATCACAAATTCTCTCATGTTGTGAATTGTATTGCGGACATTCAGTAAATGAGTTTAAGATCTCAATCAAATACATAAACATGTATACTCAAATAGTGAATATTCATTTATTAAAATAAATGATTACAATCATAAGGCGATTGCCTTAGGACACTTTTCTCATATCACTAACAAACTCCCACTTGGCCTAATGCCAATCGCTACGGTATCCAATACCATAGGCTCTAACATGACCCTCAAACTTGCTTTGAGGCAAGGCCTTAGTTAAAGGATCCGCTAAATTCCTTTCAGTGGGAATTTTCTCAATTTGTATATCATTCCTACTTATAATCTCTCTGATCAGATGATAGCGGCGAAGCACATGTTTGGATCGCTGATGAGACCTTGGTTCCTTTTCTTGTGCAATAGCTCCATTGTTGTCGCAATAAACCGGTATTGCTTCATCAATGGTTGGAACCACACCAAGTTCTGAGATGAACTTTTTGATTCAGACTGCTTCCTTTGTTGTTTCCGAAGCTACAATATATTCCCCTTCCGTGGTAGAATCCGCTACGGTGTCTAGCTTGGAACTCTTCCAACTTATTGTGCCTCCATTCAAAATAAATACGTATCCAGACTGAGATTTGGAGTCATCCTTAACTGTCTGGAAACTGGCATCTGTATACCCACGTATTACCATATCACCTTCTCCATATATTAGGAACACATCCTTAGTTCTTCTTAAGTACTTGAGGATTGTCTTGACAACCGCCCAATGATCCATTCCTGGATCAGACTGGTATCTGCTGTGACGCTCAGAGTATACGATATATCGGACCTAGTACATAACATAACATACATGATAGATCCTATTGCGGATGCATAAGGAATCTTATTCATGCAAATCCTCTCGTCTTCTGTGTGCGGACACATAGACTTCGAAAGGTTGATCCCATGCCTGATGAGAAGGTAACCTTTCTTGGATTCTGATATGCTAAACCCTTTTAGTACTCGGTCTATATATGTAGACTGCGAAAGACCAAGCAATCGTTTTGATCTATCTCTATAGATTCAAATCCCAAGGATATAGGTTGCTTCTCCCAGGTCTTTCATGGAGAAAGTTTTGGACAACCAATTTTTTTTTAACTGACTGTAAGACTGATATATTGTTTCCTATAATTAATATGTCATCGACATATAACATTAGGAATACGACTGCACTCCCACTAACCTTCTTGTACACACAAGGTTCGTTAGGATTTTGTGAGAAATCAAACTCTTTGATTGTCTCATCAAAACGGATGTTCCAGCTCCTGGATGCTTGCTTTAGTCCATATATGGATCGTCGAAGCATGCATACTTTGGTTTTATCAACCGATGTGAAACCTTCAGGTTGTATCATGTATACATCCTCAAGCAGGTTTCCATTAAGGAAAGCTATTTTCACATCCATTTGCCATATCTCATAATCATAATGAGCTGCTATGGCCAGGAGCATCCAAATGGACTTAAGCATTGCTACTGGCGAATAGGTTTCGTCATAATCAATTCCTTGTTTCTGACGATATCCTTTAGCCACTAATCTAGCCTTAAAGGTAACAACATTACCTTCCATGTCGGTTTTCTTCTTGAAAACCCACTTGCACCCTATGGGCTTAATCCCTTCAGGTGGGTTAACCAAGTCCCATATTTGATTTTCGTACATGGAATCCATTCCCGACTTCATGGCTTCAAGCCATTTATCCCTTTCTGCATTTTTCAGAACATCTTCATAACTGATAGGTTCGTCACCGCTAATGAGTAGCACGTCGTTCGATTCACTTATGAGAAATCCGTATCTCTCTGGAATATTGCGTGCCCTATCAGACCTACGAAGAAGTGGTGTTGTTTTAGGTTCAACTGATAGCTCATCATTATGAGTTATCGGTTGTGGGTCTAGACTAGGTGTCTCTGTAATGTCTATTGGAGTTTCTTGATCTTCTTCAAGTTCAATGCTACTCCCACTGTTTTCTTGTAAAAGAAATTCTTTTTCTAGAAATACAGCATGCCTTGAAACAAACACCTTTTGTTCCAATGTATGATAGAATTGGTAACCCTTCGTTTCCTTAGGGTATCCAATAAATAGACATTTATCAGACTTAGCATCCAATTTGTCTGATATAGTCCGCTTTACATAAGCAGGACAACCCCATATCTTTAGGTGAGATAAATGAGGTTTCTTACTATTCCATGTCTCATATGGAGTAGTAGAGACTACCTTGGTCGGGACTCCGTTTAGCAAGTAAACAGCTGTCTTAAGCGCATAGCCCCAAAAGGATTTTGGAAGAGTTGCATGATTCATCATAGATCTAACCATGTCCATCAAGGTTCGGTTATGCCTCTCAGATACACTATTATGCTGTGGTGTATATGGCGGAGTCCATTGAGATAATATCCCATTGTCCCTAAGATAATCTTGAAACTCTTGACTTAAGTATTCACCACCCCGATCGGATCGAAGTATCTTAATACTTTTACCAAACTGTTTCTCTACTTCACTTCTGAACTCTTTGAATTTCTCAAAAGCTTCAGATTTGTGTTTCATTAAGAACACATACCCGAATCGTGAGTGATCATCGATAAAGGTAATGAAGTAGCTATAGCCTCCTTGTGCAAGAGTTGACATTGGTCCACATACATCAATATGTATTAGACCAAGCAATTCTCCCACTGGTTTACATTTTCCGGAAAAGGGTAATTTGGCCATCTTGCCTTTTAAGCATGATTCGCATGTATCAGATGAACCGGGTTCAAATGATTCTAGAATTCCACATCGGTGTAATTTGGTCATGCATTTCTTACTTACATGGCCAAGACGACAATGCCACGTATAAGTGTCTATTTGATTATCTATTCGAGCACGTTTGTTGCTAACTTCGATATTGAAAAAATCACTGGATAAATCTAACGTGTAGATACCATTGCACAAAGTTTCGGTCCCATAAAGAACATCATTTAAAGTTATGTAACAACAATTGTTAGTAAAAGTTAAATGATAACCCTTTTAATTCAAGCATGAAATAGATACAATGTTCTTTATTAACGAAGGAACAAAATAACAATTATCCAATTCTAAGACAAGTCCAGTAGGGAGCTTTAGCAAATATGTTCCGATGGCAATAGCAGCAATATTTGCTCCATTTCCAACTCGCAAATTCGCTTCTCCCTTGATGAGTCTTCTTCTATTCCTTAGCCCCTGTATGTCATTACATATATGTGAGCTACACCCAGTATCATGTACCCAGGTGTACAAGGAAATAGAGTGGCATTCAATAACGAAGATGCCTGAAGAGGATGGGGCATCGGATGCCTTCTTCTTCAAGGACTCAAGATAAACCTTGCAGTTTCTTCGCCAGTGGCCCTCCTTGCCACAGTGATAGCAAGTGCCTTTTGGTGCCTTTTCAATCCTTTTATCCTTAGTTAACTTATTGGTGTCCAAAATGGAACGCAAATTTAGAGAAGACATGATCAAATGATTATCCTAGAAATACAAATTGAGGTTATGTGATCAGAATGATAAAGAATGCATCAATATACATTCATTAAATCTTATTTATTTTTCGAAGTGAATAACCCTTTTTATCAATTCGGGAGATCATAGGAACATATCCAAATAGGTTGATATCCAACCATAGATAAGAACAACCATGACTGGGGCCATCAAGTTATTCATAGCTATGAAGGTAGGTAATTATACCGATTACATATTACATATATGTAACTATCACATTATGCTATCAACTAATTGAATGTTTGCATAAATCATTGGGTTGTTAACTCATTAACAAGTATGCAACAATATACATAGCACCCAACAGCACCTCTCTTTACATCGACCTTTGCCGTGGCACAACAAATTGATGCTCCAAGCTTAAGGCTGACCCATTAATCAAGAAATAGTTTTAATATGGTTGGAGCTCATTCAACCATTTAGTCAGGCTTGGATGTGTCCAACAACCAAAACTAAGGATTGACCTCTGACTCCAACTATATTAATCATAAACTAATTCCATGGTTTGAACATGTCGAGGTTCAAGCCGGGCATGGATGTGTCCATCAACCCAAACGAGAAACAAAACTCCGGTTCTAACCATATTAATGGAAGGTGTTGGCCTTAATATTTTGTAAGGGGTTTTGGGTCTCATCCTTTTCTTTTAAGCACATTCATAACATATAATTATGTTATGTTCTAACGATTTCCTTAATAAAGTATGTATGTGACTTAATTTATCAAGTCTCATTAATTGAATTAGGAACCGGATTTCCTAATTCTAATTTCACACTTTATTCAAGGAATTGTTTTGGGAAATAATTTCCTAAATTGTCATAATTAATTTCAGAAATAATATATTTAAGACTTTGATTTCTCTAAATCAAATCTTATTAAATTAAGAGACAGATTCCCTTAATTCAACCACATATTATTTTCATTAAAATCTTATTTAAGGAAATATACTCTATAGGAAATAATTTTCCTAATTAATTTTGGAGACAATAATATGTAAGAGCATCACCTCATAAATCAAATAAGGAAATTATCGTTTAAGAATCACCTCAAAAATTTCCAAGATTTGATCACATATTTTATTTATGGACAATTAATATCAATAAATAACTTAAATTGGACGGCTCCCCTAGGCTCAATCCAAAATAAGAATTTATTGATAATATAATTTGGACGGCTCCCCGAGGCTCAATCCAAATTAAACATTTGACAATTTAAATTCAATTTAGGAAATTTAATTATAACAACTAACTTTAAATTGGACGGCTCCCCGAGGCTCAATCCAAAATAAAAAATTTTGTAAATAATTTAATTTCCAATTATGAATTTAAATGTCAATTAATATTCCCATAATTTGTCTAGACTTTCTTGAAAGAAAGTGCCTAAAATTGCGAGTTTTCCATAAATGGAATGTTTCCAAAAATAAAAAATTTTCAGAATATTTGTAAGTTTCTGGTACAAAGAAAACTTACGTATTTCCAAAATTGGAAAATTTCCAAAATAGGAAATTTCCAAAATTGGAGAGTTTTCAAAAATGGAAAGTTTTCACAATTATCATAAAATTTCAGAAACAGGGATATTTCAAAAGTTTGCGAAATTTCATGAGGATTTCCAAACTTTGAAATTCCTAAATCTAAAATTTACCATAATTGGAAAGTTATCATAATTGAAAATTTTCCAAAATTGAGATCATGACAAAGTTTTCCGTAAAACAATTATATGATTATGTCGAACACTAACCGGCTCTGATACCACTGTTGGGACCGGGTGCATGTTGACATGGATGCGGGTTCGTAATTTTAAAATTAATTACGTGCAGCGAAATGTTTAACAAAAATAATTTCTTAAATTATTTAACCACACATATAAGCATGCAACCTTATGTTGTGTAGACATGATCATATATTTAAAATTTTGCAGAAACGTAAACTAATTTACTTGTTACCTCGCGTAACTCGAAGAAAGGGACGAGATCCAACCGTAAGCGTCCCTCGGAAGCTCCGCCTCTATTCGCGTCCGCGCCGAGTATCTTCGGGATGACTTCGCAAAATCACGAGTTTTGTGTTCTCGAGAACTTTTAGATTCTCCGAGAACGCGACAAGAAAAACCAAGAGAGAAGTAATCATATCGAAAAAACTCACCACCAAGGTTGGCCGGAATCACAATTCCGGCGAGGAGGAGGAAGATGACTTGCGCCCAATCCCAAGGTGATGATGGCCGGAGAGGAAGATCGTCCCAACGGAAGAACTTCGTCAACTCGGTGCTTCTCCTTGTGCTCACGGCAAGAAGAAGGGAGAAGAAGGGAGAGGCCGACCAAGAGAAAGAAGGGAGGAGAGGGAGAGAGCCCAAGCAAGAATACTTTGATTATTTCGAATGATTTCCAAGCCTTGCCTTGGGTCCTTTATATAGTGGTCTCTCAACTGCCAAGTCTATTTTTTTTATTGAATAAATTTTCATAAGAAATTTATCATATAAATTTCTTTATATAAATTTCATTATCATGGTAAATTAATCCATGATTGAAAATAAAATAAACCAATCCATGGTTCATTTTAATTTCCATGAAAAATAAATTTCTTTATATAAATTTCTTTATCTTGGTAAATCAATCCATGATTGATTTTATAAAATAAAATAAACCAATCCATGGTTCATTTTAATTTCCATGAAAAATAAATTTTATATAAAGTTCTTTATATAAATTTCTTTATCATGGTAAATCAATCCATGATTGATTTTATAAAATAAAATAAATCAATCCATGGTTCATTTTAATTTCCATGAAAAATAAACCAAATCTCGGTTTATATATAAAATTTATATTATCCATAATTTTATAAAACAAACCACACTTGGTTTATTTTATAACTTGAACCAAACAATTTGGTTCTCCCCTTTTTGTTGTGGCCGGCAAAGAGGGTGGAGACCCTCTTTGGCCGGCCACATCCAAGCCTTGACCCAATGAATTAAACTCATTTAATTCATCCAATACGTCTTCAAAAGATTTAGCCATTTTACGCTTCCGATGCGTCTCTGAAAAATTCAGATTTGACTTATCTCTCTTGATCGGAAAATCAAATTTTCAACTCGTTTCAAATCCCTCGGATTACTCGTAGTGCGTGTGACTAAATAGGATTTCAATTTATGTTGGCCGTCTATAATTAACCAATTATAGAGCGATCATGAGTGGCACCTAGTAGTACATCATGATCCCCAATTAATCGAAAGATCAACGGGTGACCGCAGAAATGATTCTGAAACCCTTCAGCAGCTATAATGAATCGTGCCCCATTCCCTTCACCACCTTATACCCACTTGGTTTAGGACATTGTCTATGTGTGTCAGTCCCCACTAGGCTGACTACGTCACACCTAGCCCAAGTAACGTTTTCTCATCCTACGGATTCTAATTACTCTCATGTATCTAATAGATTCATTCTCTGAACATGTCATGCTCTGGCCAGAGGCTTCGAGTAACAATCCGACGATAGGCCTTGGGTATACATTTCCTCGTAAGGAGTGGTGAATCCTTTGTAGGCTGTTCAAACATCTTCGGGCACTTCGGCTTATACCCAATCATCTTGGGTCCACACCTCCTTGGAGATGCTTGCTTAAGATGTCAAAGTATAAGTCTCCATGACCAAGATGACTTGAACACCGCAAGTCAAAGGAACATCACACTTAAGCTGCAGTAAGAACTTCACTGACATGTCTATATGTAGACTACCATATGAAGTTTTACAGCCAGTCACTCCAATGAACTAGTTCCCTTAATTAGCATTCATGTTTGTCTCCGGACATCCCAATGTCACCAGCCAGTGAGAATCAGCTGATTAGACAATAACCCATGCTAGTCTCAACAGAATTGATAGTGTCCGTTTTTATCAATTCATCGACTAGGGACAATTTCAATACTTCACAATTGCACATGTAAAGATAATCACTAGTTGTGAATTCATCACAAATTCTCTCATGCTGTGAATTGTATTGCGGACATTCAGTAAATGAGTTTAAGATCTCAATCAAATACATAAACATGTATACTCAAATAGTGAATATTCATTTATTAAAATAAATGATTACAATCATAAGGCGATTGCCTTAGGACACTTTTCTCATATCACTAACATAACAATCTCCCACTTATACTTAAAGACTTTGCTGCCCTCAAGATGCCATACATCTGACTCCCTGATCCTCCATATGCCTAAAGCTCTCGCTATCAAGGCCTCAGTGAAAAGATCTCCCAGGTTGTCTTCTGATGTAATCTAGATAACAATACCTTTTCCTCTCTTGGGTGGTACTTGCTTTCTATGTGTTTTACTTGCCTTATGGGCTCGTGATTTCTTCGAGTTTGCAACTGCACCATTTGTTTATCACAACCGAATGAGATATCTCTGTGCAAACCAGGAGTCACATTGAAGTCCATCTTGAGGTTCTTGAACCATAAAGCTTCCTTTTGGCTGTCACAAAGACTGCCACATCCTTAGCTTCCATGGTGGAGTCCATCACGCAATCGCTGCGCGACACTCCTGCAACTACGGTTCTACCTCCTAAAAGTAAACACAAAACCCCGAGGAATACTTACGTTTTCCCCTATCTGACTGGAAGTCTATATCCGTATAACCCATAGGGAATTGGTCTGCCTAGTAAACCAGCTTATAATCCATAGTCCTTCTCAGGCACTAATATAAGCTTTTACCACAATTCAATTTCCTTAACCTGGGTTACTCTGATATCTGCTAACCATGCCCATGGCAAAGCAAATATCCTATCTCATTTTTAGCATACATGAGACTACCTATAGCCGATGCTAAAGGAACCGTCATTACCTGGTCTATCTCCTTTGATAATCTAAACATATCTCCTTTGATAGAGCAGCTCCACAGCTGAAAAGTTCAAAACTTTTCTTGGAGGTTTCAATGCTAAAACCAGTTAAGACACTGTCTCTGTATGAAGCTTAGGATAATCACTACATCCTTCTCTGGTGATCCCTTAGAACTTTGATCGCCAAGGATGTGTCATGCTTCTCCTAAGTCCTTCATATCATCTGTTTGGACAACTATACCCTTACGTCTGATAATACTTGTTATTGTTGCCAACTAACAAAATATTTTCTACGTATAGTACAAGAATACCACTACATTTCCGTCACATTTCTTACATACACAACTCTCATCCATCCTTTGAACAAATCTATATGACCAGATTTATCTCTTCAAAGTGGATGTTCCTTGTCATAGGTCTAGGGATCATGATTCATGGTCGCCAGGGATCAAGTCCAAAGACTCTCCGAAGAACATGAATTATGTAGGTTGACTAACTGTAGGACCGGTGCCGTCGATAGAGGGGGGGGTGAATATCTACGGTGAAAATCTTGTCGGGAAAACTTCGTAAAACTTTCAATCTACTCAGAGTGTTAGTGCAGTGGAACAGTAAATAAAAATAAAAGCAAGACAGGGACACAACGGGATTTATTTACTTGGTTCCCAACCCCCCAGAGTCAGTATGTCCAAGGCCTATATACTCGGCGTGAGTCCACTAGTGGTCTCAATTCCGGAATTTTCGGAGGCGGAGAAAACCCGTCTTACAGTGTAACAGTACAATCAAAAGTATAGCAAATTAAGTACAGAATATTAAATGCAAACCGAACAAAACAAAGTTGAAGCTCGGCCGATCTGGACCTCTGAAGTGCCGCGCACATCCTCCTGGAGCCTCCCGATCGTAGAGCCTCATCTTTAGCGCGTTGTCATCGGTCAGAATGATCAGAATGGCTTACAGCAGTTGTGTCTGAAGCAGAGGGGTCGAAGCCCCTTTTATAGGCTTCCTACGGGCGCCTTGGACGTTGGGGGCGCCCCCAATAAACCCGGTCAAACCTTATCCCTACGCCGACCTCACCGCAGCTGATATGACTTTTGACCAGGGTACCCCGGACCTCCCGGGCACCCTCACGAAGGCTTATCTGTGTTTCAGACTCGAAACAATAAATACAGCTTTGAACCCGGGCGCCCCGGACCTCCCGGGCGCCCTGCTTGAACCCTATTCTGCCTGCCACACAAAACACTGCTTTTCCTTCTTTAGCTTGGGCGCCCCCACTGATGGGGGTGCCCTGGATGCATGGGGACACCCCCACTGATGGGGACGCCCTGCTTCAGGGCCTCCAGCCGCCTGCTTTGTCTTCCAATCTTGGTACCTGCAAGTTACACAAACACAAAGCATATATACATATAATATTAGCCTTAAGGACTTGGTTCGGACTTCGAATCTCCACGAAACCCTAGATCGAACCGACACAAGTTCCCACCCCCGAGAACGCGCCTTTCACCTACTCCTTTCAGGAGACGGTTGCCACCCAGTCCTTCGGGTGGACTTTTGCTTAGCTTCCGATACTTTCGGACCTTGAGACGCCCGAACCCCGACCCGTCTCTACTTCTGTCCTTAGTCATCGCTCAGCTAAGTTGCTCAATCCCTCGGACCAAGACTCCGTGCCCAAACCCTAGGTCCAGGATTTAGGTGCCCAACCCTCGGCCAGTTCTTCGTGCCTAATTCCCCGAACCAGGTCTTCGGTGCCCAACCCTCGGCCAGGTCGTCTTGCCCAGTCCCCGACCAGGACTTAGTGCCCACCTTCCGAGCAGGTCTTCGGTGCCCAGCCCTATGCTAGGACTTAGTGCCCAACTTCACTCACCAGGTCTTAGTGCCCAGCTTCACTCACCAGGTCTTAGTGCCTAGGTTAACTAGGACTTTTCTTCACTTTGGTTACTTCTCTCCCAACTCCCCTTTGTCTGTTCACTGTATCACTGACTTAAGTAAATTGTTAAACATTAAAACACTTAGAGGAGAACACCATTGATGCAACTTGCACCAACAATCTCTCCCTTTTTGATGTTTGACAATAACTTAAGTTTGCTTGGTTTAAGGGGCTAACTTACTATCCTTGGAATCAAAATAAAAAATGATCTAAATTTTGAAAATCTATTTTTGATCCTCTAGGAGGAAAAATAGAAGAAAAATTCTAACTTTCACTCTCCCCTTTTTGAAAATATTTTGATTGATTGATCCTTTGGTAAGAAAAATTGATTGATCCTTTGGTAAGAAAAAACTTTTATTTCTAACTTAAGGCGCATCTCTCCCCCTTTGTCATACATCAAAAAAAAAATGAAGAATTCTTGCACCAACAATGACAACATTTTGTTCTTTTGAAAATACTTAGTATAAATTTTTGAAAGCATTGTACTACTATGTACTTAAATTTCCACAACAAATCCATTTAGAAAAAGTATTGTGCACTTCTGAAAACTATTTTGTATTGTAAGAAAAATGTTTGATCTAAGAAAGTTTTTTTTTTAGAAAAAATTTAGAAATGAGATTTCAAGAATGCGAGTGCTTTTGAGATATATTGAGTTTTTGAAAAATGTAAGTATTTTTGAAAACTATTATTATCTTTGAAAAGTGCAAGTACTTTTTGAGAAAAATCAGTATTTTTGGAAAATGCATAACTTTTGAAGGAGTGCTATGAGCTTTGAAATGTGCAATTACTTTGAAGGATATGATGCATTTTTGAAGGATATTTGTAATTTTGAAAAATATAAGTATTTCTGAAAAATATTATACATATTTTGCAAATACTAAATATTTTTGAAAAAGATGAGACTTTTAAAAAAATATAAGTAATTTTTTGAAAAGTATTATGCATTTTGAAAACATAATATTTTACTTGACTAGGTTTCTTTTCCAGTCTGACACAATCCTAGGAAACCTTGTTAATTACAAGAACATTTTCCTAAGTATCCTGAAAATTTTTCAAACTCAAGTAAATATAAAAATAATTTCATAATTCACACAAATTCTGAAAAATCGAATAATAGGATGTAAGTACATTTTGAAAAATGTATGAATTTTTGAAGTCATAATACTTGACTTGGTTTATCATCTAGTCTGACACAATCATAGGAAACCTTGTTACTACAATGACCTTTTCCTAAGTGTCCTAGAATATTTTCCAAACTCAAGATAACATTTTTTTTCAAATTGATCAAAACCAGATGAATTTTTGAAAATAATAGTATTTTTTAAGAAATGATAGTATTTCGAAAGAATACTTATGTTTTTAGCATGATTTGAAAATACCGAGCATGAAAACATTTGAAATATTCAATAATTCTTTTAAATTGACCTCCCCCTAAACTTGACCCAGTCCTGGGAAGCTTGTTGACCACAAGTACTCTTCCTCTGAGTCTTAAGGTTTGATTCAAATCAAAGAAATTATCTAATAATTTCAAAACAATTAATTACACAAAAACATTTTTAGAAGTTTGATCCAGACTCCCCCTAAATTTGACACATCCTAGGAGTCCTGGTAGATTATGAAGTGGACCTTCCTCTGTGTCATTAGGGTTTATCAAAATCAAACAAGACAAAGCACACTCTTGGAATGTATTTTGAAATTTTGAAACTAAGGTAATTTATCCAACATAGTTTTCGAAAAACATAAGTAATAGTGTTTAAGGCCCATTTTTCGAAAATCGTTTTAAAAGACAGTGGTTTTCAAGGATAATTTTTGAAAAAGAATAAACCACTCCTCCTGTACCCAACATCGTTTGACTCTATCTAGGTGCTTTAAGGAACTTTAGTATTGTCCTAAGAGGCTTGTGTCTAATTGAGTGAGTCAAATAATTTTTGAAAAGATATAGTTTTGAAACATATATAATATGTATAATCAATCAGACAAGCATGAATTCCATAAAAACATTATTATGTTGTTGCACTAGTTTGAAAATATATTTTTAGGAAAATATTCTAACAATTTTGAAAAATGAATTTTGAAAAATATTTTTTAATTCATTAGTCCTTAACATCTCACTCATTTCAGATGTATCAATACAACAAGCATGATTACCTTATAGGTGTATTGTGAGATGCTTGAATCATTTTTCTTAATTTATTATTAACTCTACGATTTAATTGAAGCTTGTGTTAGATTTGAATTTGACAAGAAGTAACTTAAATTTGAATTTCAAAAATTAGCTTCCAGGTCTTGGCGAGACACTAGGCCTTCTTTGGCCGTAGCCTTATTGGATCATCAACCCTTTCCTTGACAAAGCCTTTTAATGAAATTTCATTGCCAAAATTACTTTTTAAAAAATTCTGGTCTAACTAGTTTGGGTATTGGATCGGTAGCTTCGGCTAGTTTCACCAGTCTAAAGAGACCAAGTAGTGTATACTTGACCTTATTAGAAGAGGCTTCCCTAGCGTACTATCATCTCACCGCCACCCAATACTAGGTTGATCAAGTTTCAATTATTCTTTTTCCTATAATCGTTCTAATATATGCATAAAATTTAAATATGAATGACATGTCATAAATTTAAAAGAAGTAGCAAATGCATGACATGACAATTATGCATGAGTCAAACAATTTAAATCATTTTATTTAAGTTTCTAAAAATGTATCAAATTCCTGATTTGATACATGTCGTGTGAACCCGCGAATATGCCAATCCACTTTGACATATTTAATTTTATTAAATTAATTGTTGCGGTTTGGGTAAGGTTTTAGTTTAGTTCGAGTTTAAGTTATTTTGGATTCAAGTTAATTAAGAATTAATTGAAGTTTGAATCAATTTGAAAATGAATTAATTAAGATTGAATTGATTTGAATTAATTAGATTCAATTAAAGTTGAATTTTATTTGAAGAAAATTAAATTAATTAACTTTATTTGAATTAAGTTAATTTAATTGACTTAATTAAGATTTAATTTGAATTTAATTTGAATTTAATTTAATTTGAATTTAATTAAGATTTTATTTGAATTTAATTAAGATTTTATTTGAATTTAATTATGATTTAATTTGAATTTAATTAAGATTTAATCTGAATTTAATTAAGATTTAATTTGAATTTAATTAAGATTTAATTGAATTTATTAATAATTATGGATTTAAGTTCATCATTTTCATTATTTCGAAAATTTCTGCTTCATCTTTATCTATCTTTTCAAATTTTTCTAATAATTCAGATTTATTTGAACCTTTGTAATTTTTATTAATTATGACCTTGATCTTAGATAGTTCCATATCATTCTCATCCTCAAAATTATATCTTTTAGTATCCTCAAAATAGGAGGAGTAATTTGGGCGATTAGTTAAGGTTTTGTAATAGTTTTCAAGATTATCTGTGATTAAGTTATTATATAAGAGAATTTTATCTTCAATATTATCCTCAGATACATCTTCAATATTTTCAACATTAATCTCTAGATTATCTTCAAGATTTTCAGAATTAATTTCTGGATTATTCTTAAGATTTTTAATCTCGAATTCATAGTTATACAACAGATTTACAACTTTGAATTCATAATTATCTAAAGGATTTTCAAATTTAGAATTATCCTTAAGACTTTTGAATTCAGTTTATCCTAAGGATTAAATTTATCTGAATTAGAATTATCAGAATTGACATTATTAGAATTAAAGTTATCAGAATCAGAATTATGTTTAGAATTATCAGAAATAAAATTATTAGGATTAACATTATCAGTATTAAAGTAATGATAATTTATGTTAAAAATTACTGAATTAATGTTCTGAATTAAATAATTAATTTCTGATATTTTAGTCATATCTGCATTTTCTAATTTATCATGCAAAATATTAATTTTTCTATGCAGTAAATCTAATTTATCCGAAAAATTAACTAAATTATCACAAGGCAGTGCAGGAATTTATAAAATCTATGGAACATAAATCTTACATACCTTCGTCGGACACTGGTTCTTATAGTGTCCGTATTTTTCGCACTTGAAGCATTGTACGTGACTTTTGTCCCTCCGGCTTCCTGGTGCTGGTGCCTCCTTTGCCACCGGTAGTGAAGATTGAGTCTTATGAGCAGGACACTGATATTTGTAGTGCCCTCTCTCCCTGCACTTAAAACACATAATATGAAATTTAAAAACAGACATTTTAAATAAAATATACCTGATTCACCCCTTGGCTCCCCCTCAACTCCTGGCGTCGTTGCTCCGTCGGCGGTTAGTCCGGTGAAGAGCGGCTCAGCTCTGATACCAATTGTAGGACCGGTGCCGTCGATAGAGGAAAATCTTGTCGGAAAAACTTCGTAAAACTTTCGATCTACTCAGAGCGTTAGTGCAGCGAAACAGTAAATAAAAATAAAAGCAACACAGGGACACAGCGGGATTTATTTACTTGGTTCCCAACCCCCCAGGGTCAGTACGTCCAACGCCTATCTACTCGGCGTGAGTCCACTAGTGGTCTCCTTTCCGGAATTTTCGGAGGCGGAGAAAACCCGTCTTACAGTGTATAGTACAATCAAAACTATAGCAAATTAAGTAAAGAATATTAAATGCAAACCGAACAAAACAATGTTGAAGCTCGGCCGATCTGGACCTCCGAAGTGCCGCGCACTTCCTCCTGGAGCATCCCGATAGTAGAGCCTCGTCTTTAGCGCGTTGTCGTCAGTCAGAATGATCAGAATGGCTTACAGCAGTTGTGTCTGAAGCCCCTTTTATAGGCTTCCTATGGGCGCCCTGGACGTTGGGGGCGCCCCGATAAACCCGATCAAACCTTATCCCTGCGTCGACCTCGCCGCTGCTGATAAGACCTTTGACCAGGGCGCCCCATACCTCCCGGGTACCCTCACGAAGGCTTATCTATGTTTCGGACTCAAAACAGTAAATACAGCTTTGAACCTGGGCGCCTCGGGCCTCCCCAGCGCCCTGCTTGAAGCCTATTCTGCCTGCCACACAAAACACTACTTTTCCTTCTTTAGCTTGGGCGCCCCCACTGATGGGGGTGCCCTGCATCAGGGCCTCCAGCCGTCTGCTTTGTCTTCCAATCTTGGTACCTGCAAGTTACACAAACACAAAGCATATATACATATAATATTAGTCTTAAGGACTTGGTTTGGACTTCGGATCTCCACGAAACCCTAGGTCGATCCAAGTCCTTAAGGCTAATATTATATGTATATATGCTTTGTGTTTGTGTAACTTGCAGGTACCATGATTGGAAGACAAAGCAGGCGGCTGGAGGCCCTGAAGCAGGGTGCCCCCATGCATCCAAGGCGCCCCCATCAGTGGGGGTGCCTAAGCTAAAGAAGGAAAAGCAGTGTTTTGTGTGGCAGGTAGAATAGGCTTCAAGCAGGGCGCCCGGGAGGTCCGGGGCTCCCGGGTTCAAAGCTGTATTTGCTGTTTCGAGTCCGAAACACAGATAAGCCTTCGTGAGGGTGCCCTGGTCGAAGGTCTTATCAGCTGCGGCGAGGTCGGCGTAGGGATAAGGTTTGACCGGGTTTATCGGGGCGCCCCCAAAGTCCAGGGCGTCCGTAGGAAGCCTATAAAAGGGGCTTCGACCCCTCTGCTCCACGAAACCCTAGGTCGAATCGGCGTAAGTTCCCACCCCGAGAACGTGCCTTTCACCTACTCCTTTCAGGAGACGGTTGCCACCCAGTCCTTCGGGTAGACTTTTGCTTAGCTTCCGATACATCCGGACCTTGAGACGCTCGAACCCCGACCCGTCTCTACTTCTATCCTTAGTCATCGCTCAGCTAAGTTGCTCAGTCCCTCGGACCAAGACTCCATGCCCAAACCCTAGGTCCAGGACTTAGGTGCCCAACCCTCGGCCAGGTCTTCGTGCCCAATTCCCCGAATCTGGTCTTTGGTGCCCAACCCTCCGCCAGGTCTTCTTGCCCTGTCCCCGACCAGGACTTAGTGCCCACCTTCCAAGCAGGTCTTCGGTGCCCAGCCCTATACCAGGACTTAGTGCCCAGCTTCACTCACCAGGTCTTAGTGCCTAGGTTAACTAGGACTTTTCTTCACTTTGGTTACTTCTCTCCCAACTCCCCTTTGTCTGTTCACTGTATCACTGACTTAAGTAAATTGTCAAACTTTAAAACACTTAGAGGAGAACACCATTGATGCAACTTGCACCAACACTAACAACGCTCCCACTATGACAGGGCACTACCTGTGTATCTTCTGTGACACGCGGTGCAGTGACTTGTGGTATTTCTTCTTGTACAGTTGGTACTAAGGTCAGAACATCCCCTCTAAATTTTTCAAGAACTAGTCTACAAATGGGCTTGTGGTTCATCACATAGTCTTCTTTTAAGAATCTGATATTCATCCGATCAATTACCCTCTGATCTTTAGAACTATAGAACCACCTTTCGTTCTTCTACGATAGCCTACGAACTAGCGCACGAGATTCTAATCATATTAGTATCCCCTCTCAGCTCATATGCTGAGCTATCCCATGTCCGAAGATGTCTTAGACTTGGCTTACGCCCAGTCTACTCTTCTATGGAAGTAGGAGGCACTGACCTAGATGGTATCAAGTATGTAAGCTGCGTTTCCAGATCATATACCCAGAATGAATCCGGCAACTTGGAGCAGCTCATCATTGTCCTATCCCCATAAGAGCCCTTTTCCTTCACTCTACTTCACCATTCTGTTGGGGTGTAACGGCTGCAGTCAATTGGGATTAAATCCCAGTATCTGATAAGTAAGTCCTAATCTTTCCCAAGAGGTACCCATCACCACGATCCGATCGTAGTGTCTTGATACTGTTACCTTGATGTTTCTCCACAATCGTCTTGAATTCTTTGAACTAATCAACGATTCAGACTTGCGACCATCAAGTAAACGCATATCCATAACTTTGAATATTCGTCTCACGAAGTATTCAATGCTACCTCTATCCTGGATAGGCATAGGACCACACTAATCAGAATGAACCATGTCTAACATATCTTTGGCTCTATACCCCTCGGTCTTGAAAGGCCTCTTGGTCGTCTTACCTTCCAAGTAAGATTCAAAGTTAGTGAAGTCTCCCACCACCAATGAACCCGAGGGCCCATTGGCTATCAACCTTTGAATCCTACTAAGGTTAATAAGACCAAGCCTTAGACACCAAAGGTATGCTTGATTCATCTCAGAAGGAACCTTTCTCCTACTTTGGTTAGATGATGAGCTATTAGTTACTATTTGCATCATGGAAGGCTTTGGTTCTAATGTGTACCAATTGCCTATCAATGTACCTTCACAGATAATCTTTCTATTCCACTTCTCATAAAAAGAAATAGAATATCTTTTATTTTAGAAACTGAACCAGAGTTCTTTCTAAAATTAGGTACATAAAAGCAATTTTAAAACGAAAACCTTTATCTTCTAAAGATAAATAAATAACTCCCACTGCAATAGTAGCCACCTCCGTAGCATACCCCTCGTAGACAGTAATCTCTTCCTTAGCTTGTCGTTGGGCTTCCTGGAACCCCTGCAAAGAATTGCAGACATGTTTAGTAGCATCCGTATCTACCCAGCAGGCACCGGTAGATAGCACCGCTAAACATGTTACAACGACAAAAGAAAAGATATACCTTTCTCTTGACAACGGGGACAGTTCGCCTTCTAATATCCAATTTGCTTACGCGTGAAGCACTTGCCTTTCAGCTTCTTCACACCAGTCCGAGGTCCCTGCGATGTAGCTGCCTTCTTGAACCCTCCTTGTTTCTTCTTCTTCCTGCCTTTCAGCATAGAAGAAGAAACCCTTTGAGTCACTAAGGCCTGCGAGTTCTGACGAAAAAGCCCTTCTGTCGCCTAGAGTTCTCCCAGGAGTTCCCCAACGTATTCTCATGCTTATTCATGTTATAGTTGAGCCGGAATTGCTCAAAACTCTTAGGTAGAGATTGGAGTATTATATCGACCTGGAATTCCCCGTCGATAGATCCTCCAAGAACCTCAATCTCCTTGAGGTGGGACATCATCTTTAGGACATGATCACTCACGGGTGTCCCTTCGACCATAGTGGTCATCATCAGATTCTTCATCGCCAGCTGCCTAGCGGCACGACTCTGGTGCCCGAAGGGCTCCTGAAGGTTCAGCATCATATCACAAGCAGTGGGCATGACCTAATGCTATGTTGCAATACATTCGACATATATGCCAGAATGTAACACCGTGCCATCTCATCTGCCTTAACCCATTTCTTGTAATGCTCCTTCTGCCCTTCACCAGAGTTGTCGCTAGACTTATCAGGACATTTTTCGGTGAGTACAAATTTGCACTCTTCAGCCGTAAGGACAATGTCAAGGTTTCACTTCCAGTCAATATAGTTGGGTCTAGTAAGTTTATTCTCCTTATGTATTATAGCTAGTGGGTTAAAAGCCATTTTGAAAATCCTGAGAATCACAACACACACTACTTTAGAAATCGAAAATAAATTGATTCCTCACAACAATAAATTTTCAAAATCAACCAACACCTCTAAATACCGAGAAATTTGCATGTCACGATGGTGTGGACGTATACAAATTTTCACATTCGTAAGAGGAGGTTTTACCTATTAATCTTACTATCATGTCAACCTAACTTTTTGACAAGTAAGATTAATAGTTGGTCCACTTCGGCTCTGCAAAATAATAGTAGTGACCCAGATGGGGAGGATACTATTATTCGCATCTAAGTGTTCACCATTACACGACACTAAGAAAATTATCTCTGATTATGTGCCTTCCGATGGGGAAGTGTTAGTGATATGAGAGAAGTATCCTAAGGCAATCGCCTTATGATTGTAATCATTTATTTTAATAAATGAATATTCACTATTTGAGTATACATGTTTGTGTATTTGATTGAGATCTTAAACTCATTTACTGAATGTCCGCAATACAATTCACAGCATGAGAGATTTTGTGATGAATTAACAACTGGTGATTATATCTACATGTGCAATTATGAAGTATTGAAATTGTCCCTAGTCGATGAATTGATAAATATGGGCACTATCAATTCTGTTTAGACTAGCAAGGGTTATTCTCTAATTAGCTGATTCTCACTAGCTGGTGACATTGAGATGTCAGGAGATAAACATGAATGCTAGTTAAGGGAACTAGTTCATTGGAGTGACTGACTGTAAAACTTTATATGGTAGTCTGCATATAGATATGTCAGTGAAATTCTTACTGCAGCTTAAGTGCGATGTTCCTTTGACTTGTGGTGTTCAAGTCATCTTGGTCATGGAGACTTATACTTTGACATCTTAAGCAAGCATCTCCAAGGAGGTGTGGACCCAGGATGATTGGGTATAAGCCGAAGTGCCCGAAGATGTTTGAACAGTCTACAAAGGATTCACCACTCCTTGCAAGGAGATGTATACCCGAGGCCTATCGTCGAATTGTTACTCGAAGCCTCTGGCCAGAGCATGACATGTTTAGAGTATGAATCTCTTAAATACATGAGAGTAATTAGAATACGTAGGACGAGAAAATGTTACTTGGGCTAGGTGTGACGTAGTCAGCCTAGTGGGGACTGACACACATAGACCATATCCTGAACCAAGTGGGTATAAGATGGTGAAGGGAATGGGGCACGATTCATTATAGCTGCTGAAGGGTTTCAGAATTATTTCTGAGGTCAACCGTTGATCTTTCGATTAATTGGGGATCATGATGTACTACTAGGTGCCACTCATGATCATTCTATAATTAATTGATTAATTATAGACGACCAACATAAATCGAAAGCCTATTTAGTTACACGCACTACGAGTAATCCAAGAGATTTAAAATGAGTTGAAAATTGAATTTTCCATTCAAGAGAGATTAAGTTTGGTTGAGCCAAACGATATGTCGAATTTGAATTTTTCAGAGACGCATCGGAAGCGTAAAATGGCTAAGTCTTTTGAAGACTTAATAGAGAAATTAAATAAGTTTAATTCATTGGGGCTTGGCTTGGATGGGCCGGCCACAGAGGGCCTCCATCCTCTTTGCTTGGTCGGCCACAACAAAGGGAGAGAACTAAGTTTTTGGTTCAATTTATAAAATAATCCAAGTGTGGTTTGTTTTATAAAATTATGGATGATATAAATTTTTATATAATAAACCAAGGTTTGGTTTATTTTTCATGGAAATTAAAATGAACCATGGATTGGTTTATTTTATAAAATCAATCATGGATTGATTTACCATGATAAGGAAATTTATTCCATAAGAGAGAAGAGACTTGATTGATTTTTATCATGAATTAAAATATGATTTTAACCATGATATAAAATCAAACTTGGCATGATGGAATAAGTTATTCCATATTTGAGAGGCTTGATGGTTGAGAGGCCACTATATAAAGGACCCAAGGCAAGGCTTGGGAGTGAATCATATAGATGAAGGCATAGGCTCTCTCCCTCTCTTTCACTCCTTCTCTTCTCCCCTTCTTGCTGTGCGCCAACCAGCCCCAAGAAGGAGCACTAGCCGACCATCCTTTTGAGGTTATTCTTCTTACTTCTCTCTTGGTTTTTCTCGTCGCGTTCTCGGAGAATCTAGTAGTTCTCGAGAACACAAAACTCGTGGCTTTGCGAAGTCATCCCGATGATACTCGGCGTGGACGCGAATAGAGGCGGAGCTTCCTAGGGAGGCTTACGGTTGGATCTCGTCCCTTCGTTCGAGTTACGCGAGGTAATATGTAAATTAGTTTAAATTTCTGCAAAAATTTTAAATATATGATCATGTCTACACAAGATAAAATTGCATGCTTAGATGTGTGGTTAAATGATTTAGAAAAATTATTTATGCTAAACCTTCCGCTGCACGTAATTAATTTTAAAATTACGAACCCACATCCATGTAAACATGCATCCGGACCCGACAGTGGTATCAGAGCCAAGGTTTGTGTTCGACATAATCATATAATTATTTTGCGGAAAGCTTTATCATGATCTCAATTTTGGAAAAATTTTAAATTATGGAAACTTTCCAATTATGGTAAATTTTCGACTTAGGAATTTCAATATTTGGAAATCCTAATGAAATTTCGCAAACTTTTGAAATATCTCTGTTTCTGAATTTTTATGATAATTGTGAAAACTTTCCATCTTTGGAAACTTTCCAATTTTGGAAATTTCCTATTTTGGAAATTTTCTAATTTTGAAAAAACGTAAGTTTTCATTGTACCAGAAACTTACAATTATTCTGAAAACCTTTTTATTTTTGGAAACTTTCCATTTATGGAAAGCTCGCAATTTTGGGCACTTTCTTTCAAGAAATTCTAGACAAATTATGGGAATATTAATTGGCATTTAAATTTATAATTGGAAATTAAATTATTTACAAAATTCTTTATTTTGAATTGAGCCTCGGGGAGCCGTCCAATTTAAATTTAGTTGTTATAATTAAATTTCCTAAATTGAATTTAAATTGTCAAATGTTTAATTTGGATTGAGCCTCGGAGAGCCTTCCAAATTAAGTTATTGATATTAATTTTCCATAAATAAAATATGTGATCAAATCTTGGAAATTTTTGAGGTGATTCTCAAACGATAATTTCTTTATTTGATTTATGAGGTGATGCTCTTACATATTATTGTCTCCAAAATTAATTAGGAAAATTGTTTCCTATAGAGTATATTTCCTTAAATAAGATTTTCATGAAAATAATATGTGGTTGAATTAAGGGAATCTGTCTCTTAAGTTAATTAGATTTGATTTAGAGAAATCAAAGTCTTAAACATATTATTTCTGAAATTGATTATGATAATTCAGGAAATTGTTTCGCAAAACAATTCCTTGAATAAAGTATGAAATTAGAATTAGGAAATCCGGTTCCTAATTCAATTAATGAGACTTGATAAATTAAGTCACATACATACTTTATTAAGGAAATCGTTAGAACATGACATAATTATATGTCATGAATATGCATAAAGAAAAGGATGAGACCCAAAACCCTTACAAAATATTAAGGCCAACACCTTCCATTAATATGGTTAGAACC
>JAGFNQ010008873.1:0-17266 GCA_024364735.1 Boesenbergia rotunda | reverse complement strand
TCAGAGAATCAAACAAGAGATCCCGAAGGGAAGGGCGATGGTTTCGTATCGCCAACGGGGGATACTCTATCTTAGGATCGTCTATGTATTCCTAATGATCCTGAGCTATGGAGAGCGATATTAGTAGAAGCTCACGAACCCCCTTATTCGATGCATCCAGGATCCACCAAGATGTATCAAGATCTAAAGGAGAAATTCTGGTGGTCCGGTATGAAGAGATTGTGAGTCAGCATGTTGGCACTTGCCTGACTGCCAACGAGTGAAGGCAGAGCACCAGGACCCGGAGAAGTTCTGCAGCCACTTCCGATTCCCGGAATGGAAATGGGAAGATATCTCTATGATTTTATTTCGGGACTTTCCCAAGACTACAAATGGATATGATGCGGTATGGGTAATTATGGACAGGTTGAAGAAGTCTGCTCACTTCTTAGCTATCAAGATGACTTATTCGATTGAGCAACTGCTCAATTATATGCTAAGGAGATAATCAGACTTCATGGAGTGCCCAAGACCATCATCTCAGATAGGGATGGTCGCTTCACTTCACATTTCTGGGGGTGTGTCCAGAAGTCCCTCGGCACCAAATTACGATTCAGTACAGCTTTTCATCCTCAGACTGACGGGCAAACTGAACGGGTGAATCAAGTGCTGGAAGACATGTTACGGGCTTGTGCTCTGGATTTCAAAGGGAGTTGGTGCCGATATCTATGTTTGGCGAAATTCACCTACAATAATAGCTACCAAGCTACTATCGGCATGGCACCTTATGAAGCTTTGTACGGGAGGAGATGTAGGTCTCCAATCTGTTGGTACGAAGGTGGTGAAAAGAAGGCGATGGGGCTTACGACGGATCTCATCGACGACACCACCCAAGCTATACAGACCATTTGACGACGAATAGAAGCTGCACAGAGTCGGCATAAGAGTTATGCAGATGTCCGGTGTAGGCCACTGGAAATCAATATTGGGGATCTGGTATTCCTTAAAGTGGCTCCGATGAAAGGGATAACGAGATTCCAGAAGAAAGGGAAACTGAGTGCACGATACGTGGGACCGTACCTGGTACTGAAAAGAGATGGCAAGGTGGCATATGAACTGGAGCTGCCTCAGGAAATGTCAGCTATTCATAATGTGTTCCATGTGTCGATGCTTGAGAAGTGTATTCCAAACATGGAACAAGTGATCGAGCCACAGGTAGTACCAGTTTAGGAGGACCTAAGTTATGAAAGCCGACCTATCCAGATCTTGGATCGGGAAGTCAAGAAGCTAAGGAACAAGGAAGTGCCCTTAGTCAAGGTTATATGGCAAAGTCAACGGTTCGAGGAAGCTACCTAGGAACACGAGGACGAGATGAGACAGTACCCGGAGCTATTCTAAGTTCGAGGACGAACTTTCAAGAGGTATGGGGGATTGTAACGACCTGGAAAATTTTTTTAATATTTTCTTTAAAATATTAAGCATGTCTAGATAATTTTCTGAAGGATCTAGAAATATTAGTACGAACCTTAGCCTAGGAACCCATGGTTTTTCTCATTTAAATTGAGAAACTAAGTACTAATAGGCCTTACATGGGCTTTCTAGTACCATGATTTTTGGTGGATTTTAGGTAGAATTTAATATAAAAATAAATGGATTTTAATGAGAAATATTAACATAATTATGGGGGAATTTTTAAGGAAATTTTGAAATAATAGGAAATAAAATAAAAAAAATAAAATAGGAAATTAGTGCATGCACCAAGGATTGAACCTTGGACCTCTTGTACAACCAAGCATGCACTAACCAATTCACCTAGCAAGGGAGTGCTATGAGGGAATGAAGTGGATCTTAGTTAAGGCTTGGGAAAAATGAAGAGTCATCAAGGGTAGAGACATCATGACTCTTCACTTGCCCCTTTTAATGTGGTATAAAGATGGTAAGGGAGTTACAATTTCCCTTCTCCTCTTCATTTCTTCTTCCTCCTTGCTCTAGACGAAACCTCAAGGTGCACTCCCCCTTAGGAAAAGTTCCACCAAGGGCTCTATTTTGGAAGATCTAGGTTCTCTTCCAAGGTTACAAGGGCAAGGAGGGTTCAAGTGTCAAAGGGATTTCCAATTTCCTTCTCTTTTAAGGTCTAAAAACCAAAGATAACTCAAGGTAAGACCCTTCTCACCTGTGGTATGATTGTTCTTGATGCTTAACAAGATTTAGATATTTGTTTAAGATTTAAGTTGGAGAAAAGAACATGAAGTGGAGCCTAGGGTTTCGGCCAAGGCTATTGCTTGGGCTTAGGGATGATGTAAATTTTCTATTGTGCTCTTAAAATGTTTCATGATGTTATGTAAGGCATAGATTATGATCTAGGGAAATTTTTGATGCCCTAAAACCCATCTAGGGTTTCGGCCACATCAAGTATAGGGCTAGGGATTAATTTTAATCCCTCAAGCATGATAGGTATGTTTTGCTATGATAGACTATGGATGATAATGGAGACTTATATGAATTTTCTAGGGGTTATTTCTCCCCTAGGGTTTCGGCCAAGCATGAATAAGGCCTTGGACTTTGGGGTTAAAACCAATTAAGGGTCCAAGTGGGTTCCTATGACACGATAAGTAAGGTATTGGAGGTTAACCAAGGTTATGCAAATTTTTCTAAGGACCTATGGCCCTCTAGGGTTTTCGGCCAAGTCCCTAATCTAGGGTTTGGTTTGGGTTAAGTTCTCAAGAATGACATGTATGTATGCTATGTACCCTAACCATGCATGTTTTATGAATGTTATGTATGTATGTCATGCTTTAGGAATGACATATATGTATGCTATGTACCCTAACCATGCATGTTTTATGAATGTTATGTATGTATGCCATGCTTTAGGAATGACATATCTGTATGTTATGTACCCTAACCATGCATGTTTTATGAATGTTATGTATGTATGCCATGCTTTAGGAATGACATGTATGTATGCCGTGTACCCTAACCATGTATGTTTTATGAATGTTATGTATGTATTCCATGCTTTAGGAATGACATGTATGTATGCTATGTTTTACGAACAATATGTATGTAAGTCATGTCTCATGAATGCTATGTATGTATGCCATGCTTTATGAATGATATGTATGTATGCTATGTTTAAGAATGGAGATGATGAACGAAAATGATAACCATGGCCTAAGACAAAATGATGTAAGCATGACATATCTTATGAATGAAAATGAAGAATGATGATGAATGTTCATGCCTTTAAGGCATCATGATGATAAGTATGAAAGATGAAATGTTAAGTATGTCTATGTCATGCTAAGGGATGGGCACCTTAAGAACGCCCCGGTTCTGGACTACCGACTAAGCTGTCCACGGTTCTGGAACTACCGTAGCTGTTCCTATGATATGTCAAGTATGAATGATGAAGTATGCATATGTATTTTACTTTATGAATGGGCTTGTACCGGACCGAAGTAAGGGTCCAAGGGATGGGCACCTTAAGAACGCCCCGGTTCTGGACTACCGAAGTTGTCCACGGTTCTGGCACTACCGAAGCTGTGCAACAGGGATGGGCACCTTAAGAACGCCCCGGTTCTAGGACTACCGACTATGCTGTCCTTACCCTAGTAGGTCGAGGCTAGCTACCTCGTATTTACTTAGGGATGCGTGCTATGATGTATGTATGTGGTACAAGCTGGGGGCCCCAATGATGCTATGTTTATGCTAAGCATTTAAAAGTATGATTTTAAAACTAAGCATCCTTATGTAGTAAATGCATTTGACTCATGCATACATCCATGTTATGCATCGCGCCAGGGTAAGTATGTTTTATGCTTATGCTTATGCTTATATCTCATGCTATGATAAGTACGTTTCATGTTCATGTATGCCCAGAATTATGCCATGTATAAGTATGTCTCATGTTCATGTATGTTAAGATTTATGTCATGCGAAGTATGTTGTAGATCTATGGTTATGTTCGGAATCATGCTATGTTGTTGTTCATATGCTTATGACTTATGCCATGACTATGCTTATGTTATGTTAAGAACCATGTTATATGCTTATGTTATGTTAAGAACCATGTTATATGCTTATGTTATGATAAGAACCGTGCCATGTTATATGCTTATTTTACGTTAAAGAATGTCATGTTATATGCTTACGTTCATGTTAAGAATTTTGCAATGATAATTATGTTATGCCATGTTGAATGTTTCATATGTTCATGTATGATATGACGTATGGTTTTAGTGAGTAGGAAAAAGGGTCTTACTAAGCCTATGTGCTTATAGTCTTATGTTCCTCGTACCGCAGATCAAGCAAGAGGCTATTAAGGGAAGCAGCAGGAGGGGCAAAAGTGTGTGTGTGTGGCAATGACTTGGCAAAAGAAAAGAAAAGATCCTATGTCTTACTCCCTTTATATGATGACCATGCAAACATGTTCAAGAATGACGCTACATGATTAAGAATGATGCTAAGTTTACCATGTTGCTATGTCTAAGAATGATAGCCAAGAATGTGTCAACATGATTGAAGTTATAAGTGCATGGTCTAAACGCATGTGGATAATGTTTAAAATTATTCCGCTGCATTAAGAAGTCCATATGCGTATATATATGTTAGCGTAACGCCCATCAAGAAAAAGCGGGCGTTACAGTTGGCTACTCATGCATCTTGAATAACCCCAGGTCCGTTGGCTATGCATGCATCGTGCATAGCCCCAGGTGCGTTGGCTATTCATGCATTCTGCATAGCCCCAGGTGCATGTAAGATGTGTATACTGAAAGACATGACTTCGTTATATGAACATCTTCATTTTGAAAAGAGAATCACAACCACACTAGGTGCCTGTTTATATTAGTGCATGCATGAAGTCCTTTACTACGCATTGTAGGTAACATGGTGTATGGTGTTACACAGAAGATCATGTTATAAGTCACTTGCCTAGTATAAGTAGAGGCTCACAACCGAGATGGAATTGGACAAACCATCGGAATGGTTGTAGTGTAATTAGATGTGGTTGGTCTTGACCATAGAATTACACTAGTGTGCTTTGAGTACATTGAGTAGGACCAAAATCAGTGGTTATCCGATTTATACTGACTCGATAATTAAATAGAACCTCAAGATTTTATTATGGAGTACGATCCCTTATACCCGATATAATAACGGGCATATATTATTAATTATTATTTCTTTGATTTACCAATGGGCGAGATCTATTCTGTTAGATCGATAGGCCCGGTAAGTTGGGAGATAATATTAATAATATGATGTGCTATTGATTATTGACGGAATCTATGTCCTGGTGAGTCGGGTTGATGATGCCCCCTTGATGAGCTCAAAAGGTTCATCATGCTAAACCCTGCAGAGGTAGATTTGATCTGGCATGATGATAAGGTTGAGTGGTTCTAGTCAAGGATCCAGAAGTTAATTAATTTGAATTGTCAGTAATTTAAATTAATTAACGGGCATTCGAGATCTTAAACACGGGGGGGGGGGGGGGGATGAACGACTCATAATATATGGAGCCCATATGAAAATATGGGGGTTGGTGAGGAAGTTCAATTAAGATCCTTTAGTGGAATGGATCAGGTTTAGATCCATTGGTGGGCCAAGATCCAACTCCTCCTCTTGGTCCCTACCTTAGTCCTATAAATACCCAAGGAGATCATGATACCAAGGCTTGATCCAACACACAACAAACCCAGGGTCTCTCTCTTATTCTCTCTTCCACTCTCTCTCTCCTACGGTTGGGCTGTTCCGGTGTAGAAGAAGAAGAGAAGCAAGGATAGGGAGGAGGAGAAAGCTAGGCTATCTCTTCCATTGTTCCTCTCTTCTCCTTCTCTTGTGCAAGCACAACTTGGAGAGGTGAAGGAGTGGTTGGCCGGCGGCAGGGAGAAATAGGAGAAGGAGCCGGCGGGTGTTGAGAAAGAAGAAGTACCTTCTTCTACCTGACTCTTCAACTTCTTCCTCTTCCATTGTCACCTCCGATCAGTGGGCTTGTGACGGCGCGCTCTTGAGGCATTGTAGCAGCCGGTGGCGCAAGTTGGGAGGAGGAGAGGCTCACCGGCGATAACCCTAACCAAGGGTTTCGGCAAGGAGGAGAAGAAGGTGTTGTTGGAGCCCTTGGTGATCTCGGTTCTTGGTAGACCGTCGCCCACACGACGTCCGAGAAGGGAGGGACATAAGGTAGAAGGCCGTGAGGTGATCGGTGTAACGCCCGTAAAATCCTCTCAATATTTTTCTTTAAAATATTGATCATACCTATATGGATTCATGAGTAGCATATGAACACTAGCATGAACATTAGCATGATTCCTAAAAGCTAAGTACTAATAGGCCTTACATGAGCTCTTCTAGTACCATGGTTATTAGGGGACCTTAGGTAGAATTTTAATATAAATAGAAATGTGTTCCAATTAGGAATATTAGCATGACTCTTAGTGGGCTCTTATGTGGGCCTTGCCAAAAATAAGAGTAAATGCAATAAAAGGAAGTGCAAGCACCAAGGATTGAACCATGGACCTAGAGTAGAGGCAAAGCCTCATCATGCATGTACTATCCAATTCACCTAGCAAGGGAGTGCTATTAGAAAAAGGAAGAGGATTTTAGTTGAGGCTAAAGGAAGTGAAGAGTCACCATGAGAGGAGGCACCATGTCTCTTCACTTGCCCCTTCACTTAGTATAAAAAGGTTGGATGAGAAGTGAAGAGGCTTAAGTTACCTTTCTTCCACCAAGGCTCTTCCCTTTCATTCTTCTTCCTCCTCCTTTCCTCTTCCTTGCCGTGAGCCACAAGGGGCTTTTCCCTTTGTAACGACCCATAAAATTTACTCAATATTTTCTTTAAAATATTGATCATGCCTAAATAAATTCTCGAGGAACATGGGGACACTAGTATGAACCTTAGCATGATTATCCATGCTTTTCGATATAGATTAGGAAGTAGTATGAACCTTACATGGGCCCTTCTAATACCATGGCTGTTAGGGGACCTTAGGCAAAAATGTTATCATGAATGGAAATGGATTTCAATTAGAAATATTAACATAAGCCTTAGTGGGCTCTTATAAGGGCCTTGGGGAAAAAAAATTATAAATGTAAAAAAAAGATGTGCATGCACCAAAGATTGAACCTTGGACCTAGTGTATCACCATGCATGTACTAACTGTTGGGACCGGGTGCATGTTGACAAGGATACGGGTTCGTAAATTTTAAAATATTTACGTGCAGCGGAAGAATTAGCATAAATAATTTCTCAAATTATTTTTAACCACGTATCTAGCATCCGACCTTATGATGTGTGGACATGATCATAAATTAAAATTTTGCAAAAAAGTAAACTAATTTACTAAGTACCTCGCGTAACTCGAAGTAAGGGACGAGATCCAACCGTAGCGTCCCTTGGAAGCTCCTCCTCTATTCGCGTCCACGCCGAATTCTCTTCGGGATGACTTCGCAAAGCCACGAGTTTTGTGCCGACGAGAACTACTAGATTCTCCAAAGGCACAACTAGAAAAACAAGAGAGAAAGATGGAAACTAACTACCAAGTAACGGAATCAAAATTCCGGGAAAGGAAAGAAGGAGTCGCGATCCGTTTCTTCTTCTTCGGCACCTTCTTGGCGGATGAAGCTCTCGGCCACCCTTGGGATGTGCGCCGGCCCTAGGGGAGGAGAGAGATCCGGCCCTAGAGAGAGAGAGAGAGTTAGAGAGAGAGAGAGAGCTACTAATCTCTTGATAACTCAATTGAGGAATTCAAGCCTAGCCTTGGTTCCTTTATATAGTAGCCTCTCCCTTGCCATGTCTCCCGTTTAACGGAATTAACGGAATAAATTTTCATAAGAAATTTATCTTATAAATTTTCTTATTAATTATTCCGTTATGCCAAGTTTTATTATAACTAATTTTATAATAAAACAAATACATCTCTCCTTTTAATTATGGAATAAATTTTCATAAAATTTATTATATAAATTTTCTCATCATGGAAAAATCAATTCATAATTGATTTTATAAAATAAACCATTTAAAGTTTATTTTAATCTTCATAAAAAGAATAAATTTATTATATAAATTTTTCTTTATCATGGAAAAATCAATTCATAATTGATTTTATAAAACAAAATAAACCAATCCATGGTTCATTTTAATTTCCATAAAAAGAATAAATTTATTATATAAATTTTTCTTATCATGGAAAAATCAATTCATAATTGATTTTATAAAATAAAAATAAACCATTTAATGTTTATTTTAATTTCCATGAAAATAAATTTATTTATCCATAATTTTTATAAAACAAATCGCGCTTGATTTATTTTATAATTTAAACCAATTAAATTGGTTTCTCTCCTTTAGGTGGCCGGCCAAACCAACCCTCTTTGGCCGGCCACTCCAAGCCCTTCCCTCGCGAATTAAACTCATTTAATTCGCCCAATAAGCCTTCAAAAGACTTAGCCATTTTAAGCTTCCGTTGCGCCTCTGATAAATTCAGATTCGACTTATTTCTCTTGATCGGAAAATCTAATTTTTAACTCGTTTTAAATCCCTCGGATTACTCGTAGTGCGTGTGACTAAATAGGCTTTCGATTTATGTTGGCCGGCTATAATTCATCAATTATAGAACGATCATGAGTGGCATCTAGTAGTACATCATGATCCCCAATTAATCGAAAGATCAACGGTTGACCTCAGAAATTATTCTGAAACCCTTCAGCAACTCTAATGTATCGTGCCTCATTCCCTTCACCATCTCATACCCACTTGGTTCAGGACATGGTCTGTGTGTGTCAGTCCTCACTAGGCTGACTATGTCACACCTAGCCCAAGTAGTATCTTTCTCGTCCTTTGGATTTCTAATTACTCTCATGTATTTAAGAGACTCATACTCTAAACATGATATGCTCTGGCCAGAGGCTTTGAGTAACAATCCGACGATAGGCCTGGGTATACATCTCCTCGCAAGGAGTGGTGAATCCTTTGTAGGCTGTTCAAACATCTTCGGGTACTTCGGCTTATACCCAACCATCCTGGGTCCACACCTCCTTTGGTGATGCTTGCTTAAGATGTTAAAGTATAAGTCTCCATTGTAGCGACCCGCCTTCTTACTGTCTTTAGACGGATCGTTACTTTCTCTGTACTTCTCTACTCTTATACATGACTAAAAGAAATGCGGAATTCTTTTTTTTTTCTTTAAATTCTTCTAACAATTATATTCTAACATAAGTCATCATGCATAACACCATGTCATACTTTCTTCTCAAATCTCATAGCTAATACCTGTTGAAAACAGCCTTACCCCTCTTAAACTGCCCGTACCAGTCGACTGGTGACGTGGCAGTCGACTGGTACGCCTGTAATCAGTTTTACAGGTTTCGGCTCTTGCTTCTTAAAGCCACCTCTCGCTCAGTTTCGAGCCATATCAAACTACGACACCATTTCTATACTCTATGTCAGGTTCCTAAACAATTTAACCAATCAAACGAATCCATAAACTTAAATTTAGGACTTTTATGGAAGAAAATAAACTAAACAAGTTTATATAAACTTTAACAATAGAGTTTGTACCAATCTTGGCTTCTATGAATTTATAACACCAAATGCATGTTCTACAACCTTGCTAAAGCATTATGAAATGTGATTGCAACTTTTCTAAACATTTTTAAGCAATAAAACTCGATTCAAAAGGAAAATTGATACTATCTTGACACAAACACCTTTTTCTCTAACAAAGTATCAATATTTCTAACTACTCACACTTTTACTCATCCAATGCAATCATAAGGATATATATGCTAAATGAAATGACATGGAATCTTTACTCTAAGAAATTTAGCATATAAAACTATCCAAAACTCAAATACTCAATAATCTCCATAAAGCAAGAACTTGAAATTTGAATAAACTTAAACATTGCAATTCAAATAACTAAAATGTCTCGTCTCAAGGATCTCTCCATAATCAGCCACCACACACACTCTACTCAGCACCACCTCGTCGTCTTCCTTCAGAATTGCTTGCCTTTACCTTTATCTGCAATAAGAGGAAATGCATCTATAAGCAAAAAGCTTAGTAAGTACTATCTAGCTCACAAAAACTCGAAATATGCAAACATGCTTCTAGATCAAACTGAACATCATATGAGATACTAATACGCTTGAAAGAAAACTAATAACATGTGTAGCTCAAAACATGCATACTCAAGCAATAAATAATCTCAATCTACTTTTCTTGGCTCAACTTGAAACTTTAGCTATTCTTTAACTTTTGAAAACTTTCTTAAACTTTAGAAACTTTGCTAAAGCATATACTTGAAAATAATAATCACTTGGATCCACTGAAGACGTAAGTACCATCTGATATGCGCGTTCCCTAAAAGGTTGGGGTAGCGAGCCACCAATCCTAATAGAGCAGACCTTGGTCTACCAGGGCCAAGACCTTGGAATTGGACACCTGGATTTCTTTAACGACGCCCTTGGACGCCGGGTACTGGCCTTATAAAATAAAATAGCTTTTCTTTCTTTTCTTTCTTATCTGTAAATGCCTTGGCATTTTCTGGAGCACCTTGCGTGCTCAAAATCCCTAAGTCTTGACTTTTGGGGATTTCTTAAGGCCTTGGCCTTTTCTTTTCTTATCTTTATCTTTTCTTTTCTTTTCTCATAGCTTTTCTTGGACCCTAAACTCACATAGGGTATTAATCAACATATATAAGCATATAATGAACTAAGATCACATGCAAAAACTCAAACAAAAAGGAAATATCTCTTTTAAAAACTTTTAAAGGAAATTCTCGCGGAAAAACCGCCTCTTACTGCAGGTGAGCAGTACTTACATTGATATCTTGGACTTACAACCAAGATTAACGTCTAGGACTCGAGAGAAACTTGAGATCTCGGAGAATTCTTCACGTCTACGCGTTCCTCTCGCCGCGGGGATCCCGAATATAGAATTATCTCTTGGAGAAGAGCCTTAACCGGCCCCCTAGAGCTTGGTGTAGTTTCGCCCAGAAGAGGAGGGGTCGGCGTGAGGGTTTGGAGAGGAGAGAAAATAAAACTTCTCTCTTTAATTACCTATTTATACTTATGGGGCGGATTAACCTAACTACACCTTAAATATAGGTCTCTCCATCCTTTTCTGTGCTAGATACCCTAGCCCAGCTGGTCGCGCGCGTTTCTGGTTCCGTGCTGGTCGCGGGTTCGATCCACCAGCTGCACTTAATTGGTTTTTCCATTTATACTTATGGGGGCAAATCGACCTAACTACTCCTTAAATATAGGTCTCTCCTTCATTTTCTGTGCTTGATACCCTAGCCCGGCTGGTTGCGCGCGCGGGCTGTTTCGTGGTGGTCGCGGGTTCAATCCACCGGCTACCCTTAAACGTTTTTATTATTTTTCTTTTTATTTTTCTTTTTCTTTTTCCAAAAACACCAAACGGACTCGGAAAATTCCATAAAAATACTCTAAAAATTTCTAAAAATATCTAGAATATTTCTAAACCATTTCTAAATAATTCTAAGGACTTTAAGTACTAAAAATGGAAATTTTGGGGCGTTACATCCATGACCAAGATGACTTGAACACCGCAAGTCAAAGGAACATCGCACTTAAGTTGCAGTAAGAACTTCACTGACCTGTCTATGTATAGACTACCATGTGAAGTTTTACAGCTAGTCACTCCAATGAACTAGTTCCCTTAACTAGCATCCATGTTTATCTCCGGACATCCCAATGTCACCAGCCAGTGAGAATCAGCTGATTAGAGAATAACCCATGCTAGTCTCAACAGAATTGATAGTGTCCGTTTTTATAAATTCATCGACTAGGGATATTTTCAATACTTCACAATTGCACATGTAGAGATAATCACTAGTTGTGATCCCATCACAAATTCTCTTATGCTGTGAATTGTATTGCGGACATTCAGTAGATGAGTTTAAGATGCCAATCAAATACACAAATATGTATACTCAAATAGTGAATTTTCATTTATTAAATAAATGTTTACAATCATAAGGCGATTGCCTTAGGACACTTCTCTCATATCACTAACACTAACCAATTCACCTAGCAAGGGAGTGCTATTAGAGAATGAAGAGGATTTTTGGTTAAGGCTTAAGGAAGTGAAGGGTCACCATGAGAAGAGGCACCATGTCCCTTCACTTGCGCCCTTCATTTAGTATAAAAGAGAGGGGAAGGGAAGAGACAACTTAGCACTTAAGTTATTTATTTTCTTCTTCCACCAAAGCTCTTTCTCTCTCTCTTCCTCCTCCTTCTAGCCGAAACCCACAAGGGGTTTCCCTTGGAGAAGCTTCACAAGAAGACTTTAATCTTGAAGATCCAAGGCTTCCTACAAGGCTACAAGGGCTAGGGGTGATCAAGGGACAACAAGGTCTTCATCCTCTTCTCTATTTAGGGTCTATAACCAAGACACCAAGGGTAAGACTCCCTCACCTATGGTATAATTGTTTTCCTTGATGTCTATCATGATTTAAGTTTATGTTTAGGATCTAAGTTGAGGAAACCATGAGGTTTGGGTTCTAGGGTTTCGGCCAAGCCTTGAATTTAGGTTTGGGGATGATGTAAACCCTCACTCATGCTCCCTAATGTTTTCTTATGATAAATAAAGGATAAATTTGTTGGTGCAGAATGCACCTAAGTCAAACCTGTGTTTTGATAATGGCAACATAGCTCAAAAGTTAAGTCTTACTTGTTTTCTAATAAGTTACTCTAGTGTGCAGGAAAAGCCCTAGCGAAGGACTGCTAGGCACTGGCGAAGGAATGCCAGGGTAAAAAGACCTAGCGAAGGACTACTAGGCACTGGCGAAGGAATGCCAGGGTCAAAAGACCTAGCGAAGGACTGCTAGGCACCAGGCGAAGGACAGCCTGGGAGTGAAGCCCTAGCGAAGGAATGCTAGGCACCGAGCGAAGGGCTGCTCGGCATCCAAGACCTGACAAAGGACAGTCAGGCAAAAGTCCAACCAGAGGAACGGTTGGCATCAGGTAAATTCTCCCTAGAGGAGTAGGTGAGGACGCGTTCCCCGTCGAGGGAACAGTAGGCGTCGGTTCGACCTAGGCCTCCATTTTGGAGACCAAAGTCAGAACCAAGACAGCTAAGGCTGTATAAACTAACAAATTAATGCTTTATTTTATTTTCGGACTAACCCTGGATGCATGACCAAAGGAACGTGTGTCTGCAGCTCAGAGAGCCTCAAAGGAGTGAGGTAGCAGCTGAGTAAGGCGCCTCCAAGGTGAACAAGAAACAAGTAAAGCAAAAAGAAGTTCGGCTAACCACTGGCCGAAGGAGCCCTCAGCAGCAAGGGCGCCCTCAGCAGCCAGGGCGCCCTCAGCGCCCAGGGCGCCCTCAGCGATCAGGGCGCCCTCAGCGCCCAGGCGCTCCGCGCCTATGCCAGCAAGGCCGATCAACTCTATCCAGCCGAGAAGACCGCGTCAACCAAGGTGCCCTCAGCGACCAGGGCGCCCCAGAGGTCAAACCTCATCTCTATTCGGGTGGGATAAAGCTTGACCGAGCGAAGTGCGGATCGGCTGACACGTGGGAGGGCGCGCCCGACGTCCAGGGCGCCCTAGGTGCTATAAATAGCACCCCTCGACCCCAAGCTTCAATAATCAATTCTCTCAACGCCTCAAAGCTCTTCTACACTCCCGCTGTGCCTCGGAATCCTTCCAACTCGAGTCGACGACGTCCTGCTGCTCCGAAATAGTCAATTTACTCCGGACGTCGATAAAAGAGCTAACTAAAAGTTTACTGCACTTATTTGTAATAAATTATTGTAAACTGTTTTGCGTGTATATAGAATTGCTCAAAGTAAACAGTCAACGACCGTGGGCCTTGGAGTAGGAGTCGACACAGGCTCCGAACCAAGCAAATCGACTGTGTCTTTGTGCTGTGACTGTTTTTATTTTATTTCCGCTGCGTACGTGCTCTTTACGAAAATCCGAAAGTTTTCCGATATTCACCCCCCCTCTATCGGTGTTCTCGATCCAACAAGTGGTATCAGAGCGGAGAAGTTCAAACCTGGTGCAACCACCAGTTTGAATTTTTTTTCGGATTTTTATTCTTTCTATTTTTTTCGAAATTTTTATTAAAATATTTCGTTCGATTTTTTTTTGTTAAGCGAGGTTGGTGCAACACCCCTCGTTATTTAATTTATCCAACACTACTAATCCAAGACCTAGTCTTGGAAAATTCATTTTTTTGTTAGTTTTCTATTTTAGATGGCCATGCAAGAGGGATTTAGCACCGCCAGACCTCCACTCTTTAGTGGAGAAGACTTTTCCTATTGGAAAAGCCGTATGGAGGTCCACCTGAAAACTCAGGTGGACATGTGGATTATTATCCAGTCCGGACTGGAGATACCCAAGAATGTTGATGGACTTCCTCAAAGCTACTCCGAATGGGACAACTCCCTAAAACGCAAGATAGAAGCCGACGCAAAAGCTACTCAAACTCTTCAATGCGGATTGACGAAAGAAGAGCTGAATCGCGTGGGCCCCTTCAACAGTGCGAAGGAGCTCTGGGCAAAATTGATCGAGCTGCACGAAGGAACGTCAGATACCAGGATCAGCAAAAGGGATCTGCTCCTGAACAAGTTGTACACCATCAAGATGGCCGACAACGAATCAGCAGCCCAACTCCACGCACGAATTCAAGAGTTGATGAACGGTCTCCACACAATAGGTCAGAAGGTTGAAAATCGTGACTTAATAAGGTATGCTCTAAACGCCTTCCCTAGAAACACCTTGTGGGCATCTATGGTAGATGCATACAAGGTCTCAAGGGATCTTTCAAAAATAAAATTAGACGAGTTGTTTTCCGAACTTGAACTGCACGAACAAACTAACACCAATGTGGTCGAGAAAGGTATTGCTTTTCTTGCAGGCAAGACTGGAAGGACAACAAAGAAGAAGTCTGAACCTGAACCCGAGTCTAACTCAGACTCAGATTCAGAAGAAGGTGAAGGAGATCAAACTAAGCTGGTCCGGCTCGCTCGAAGCTACTACAAGGAGCTGAAGAACCGAACCAACAAACGGAAAACCGGCCGAAGAAAGGATGAACCAGCTGAACCCGCAAACAAGCCCAATGTAACCTGCTACGAGTGCAAGAAAAAGGGCCACTACAAGTCAGAGTGCCCTAACCTAAAGGAGACTAAAAAGACGAGAAGAAAGAAGGCGCTGCAAGCAACCTGGGATGAATCTTCCTCAGAAGAAGAAGAAGAGGCACTCCAGTCCAACCTACTAGCTCTGACCGCCTCAGAAAAAGTCGAGATTGAGTCAGAATCAGAACAGGACGACGGCGAGCTGACTTTTACAGAAGACGGCGAAATTAAGGTAATCGGTTTTAATAGATGTCAATTAATTGAATTAATTTCATTTCTTTCTCGAGATTTGGCAAAAGCCAAACTCCGAGTCGAATCCCTCCGACAGGAAGTAAAACTCCCGAAAGAGGGAGCTGACTCTAAACCCTTAACCGAGAAGGTTAAGGAAGGAACTCCTACTCAAGTTGAAAAACTTGAAAAGGAGAACTCCTCCCTGAAAACTCAGGTTAAGGATCTTAGATCAGCATTAGAACGATTTACATCTGGTTCCAAGGGTCTTGACATGATCCTTGGAAAATAGAAATCAGTTCTAAATCGATCCGGACTGGGCTATAGAACCAAATCCCGGCAAAGATCTTACTTTGCTGTACTGAATTAGTCTAGAGGTAAAATTCAGGCATGGGTACCCAAACTATACCTGAACAAACCGACTGAATCAAATCAGTATTGGATCCCCAAGGACAAGATTCACATCTTGCCTAACCATCACCGTGGCTTTAGTCCAGGGGGAGCCAAACTGAAAACAATCTTCATTATTAGATTAAAATTTAATTTTTTGCAATATGATTGTTTGCTTGCTTATTAATTACTGCAATATTACCATGCTTAGACTTAGGCTAGATTAAGGACTGAACAAACTTAACTGAAACTTGACAACATAGTATTGGGTGGAGGTGAGATGATAGTACGTTAAAGAAGCCAATTTGGCAGAACTAGCCGAAGCTACCGATCCAAGCCCCAAACTAGTTAGACCAGAAATTTTTCAAAGAATTTTTGAAAATGAAATTTCATTAAAAGGCTTTGTCAAGGAAAGGGTGGATGATCCCATAAGGCTACGGCCAAAGAAGGCCTTGTGCCTCGCCAAGACCTGGAAGCCAATTTTTGAAATTCAAATTCAAATTATTTTTTGTCAAATTCGAATCTAACACAAAATTTCAGTTATTTATAGAGTTGAACATCTTTTCAAAATTTCAAAATTAATTAAGTTTTCAAAATTTAATTGTTTTCAAAATTAATCAAAATTTTCAAAATAATCTTAAAACCTGTCTCACAAAACCCATAAGGCTAACGTGATTGAAAACTCTAGATTGGGTGAGACAGTAAAATTAAAACTCAATTATGATTCCCTTTAATACCTATATTATAGTTAAATCCTAATCTTAACCCATGATCAACATAGTCAAACTACGGTCAAAGAAGTCAAACTACAGTCAAAGCAATCAAACCTCGAACAATGTAGACAAACCTTGGTCAAAACACTTAAATTAGGTCAAATCCGGTCAAAATCAATCCTTTAGGGACAAAACAGCCCATAGGGCGCCCAATTGCTTTAGGGCGCCCCGAGACTGGTCAAAAGCTGCCAAAAGGCAGATGCAGACGCACGGAAGGCGCCCTCGTCATGAAGGGCGCCCTCCCACAGGCCTTTAATCACAAAAAGCTGCCAAAAGGCAGCTGCAGGCCCGGTCAAGGCGCCCTCGTCAAACAGGGCGCCTACCCACAGTCCTTCAACGACAGAAAGCTGCCAAAAGCGACGTGCAGGCCTGGGCAGGGCGCCCTCCCCATGCAGGGCACCCTCAACAGACAGGGCGCCCTCCTGATAATGGGCGCCCAAATATGCCTATAAAAGGGATCCCATTCCCCTTCTCCTCTTCACACCTAAACCACTCCTTCTCCTCAACTCTCTATCTTCCAAGAGATCTAGCAACACTCTCAAGCTCTCATCCTCAACAATGCCTCCCCGAGCAACCCGGTATAAATTTTAATTAAATTAATTTCTTTTTATGTTTTTCATTAAATGCATACTTTCTTTAAGTGTACATTCTTTCTCTTAGAAGACGCCGACCAAACCCGGCAGAACCCGGTACCCAACCTAGTCCTGACCCTAGGTTTCCAAATTTAGACTTATGTAATAAGTTCGCTCGCACCACCTATAAACCTATCAAAACAAGTTACTTGAACAGACA
>JAGFNQ010008872.1:0-13231 GCA_024364735.1 Boesenbergia rotunda | reverse complement strand
GAACGAAAAACAAAGCAAAGGACAATGACACGCGGATTTATTTACTTGGTTCCCGACCCCCTGGGTCAGTACGTCCAAGGCCTATGTACTCGGCGTGAGTCCACTATTGGTCTCCTTTCCGGAATTTTCGGAGGCGGAGAAAACCCGTCTTACAGTTTACAATTACAATCAAAAGGATATTGAAAGTTAAAGTACGGAACAAGTAAAAGCAAACCGAACACTAATATGAAACTCGACCGATCTGGACCTCCGAAGTGCCGCGCACTTCCTCCTGGAGCCTCCCGGTCGTAGAGCCTCATCTTTAGCGCGTTGTTGATGGTCAGAATGATCAAAACAGTACTTGGAAGTCTTGTCTGAAGCAGAGGGGTCGAAGCCCCTTATATAGGCCTCCTGGGGGTGCCCCGGACGCTGGGGGTGCCCCGGAAGACTCGGTCAACCCTTATCCTTGCCCTACCTCGCCGCAGGTGATAAGATCATTGACCAGGGCGCCCCGGACGCTCCGGCGCCCCCGTGAGGGCTTATCCCGTGTTCTGACTTCGAAACAGCAAAACAGCTACTAATCCGGGCGCCCCGGACGCTCCGGGCGCCCCGGATGGCACCTATTTTGACTGCATCACGAAAACTGCTTCTTTAGTACTGCCTGGGGGCACCCCCCTTGCTGGGGGCGCCCTGGCTACATGGGGGCGCCCCCAATGATGGGGGGGGGCGCCCTGCTTAGGACCTCCAACAGGTTTTTGCCTGGTTTAACTGCTTTGTCTCCGGTTCTTGATACCTGCAAGATACACAAACACAAAGCATGTATACATATAATGTTAGCCTTAGAGACTTGGTTCGGACTTCGAATTTGCACAAAACCCTAGGTCAAACCGGCACGAGTTCCTATCCTCGAGAACTCGCCCTTCACCTACTCCTTTCAGGAGACGGTTGCCACCCAGTCCTTCGGATGAACTTTTGCTTAGCTTCCGATACCTCCGGACCTCGAGACGCCCAAACCCTGACCCGTCTCTACTCCTGTCCTTAGTCATCGCTCAGCTAAGTTGCTTAGTCCCTCGGACCAAGTCTTCATTCCCTAGCAGTCCTTCGCCAGGTGCCTAGCAGCCCTTTGCTAGGTCTTTGTTACCAAACGGTCCTTCGCCTGGTGCCTAGCAATCCTTCGCTAGGTCTTCTATGCCTAGCAGCCCTTCGCTAGGTGCCTAGTAGCCCTTCGCTAGGTCTTCTATGCCTAGTAGTCCTTCACTAGGTGCCTAGCAGCCCTTCGCTAGGTCTTAGGGTTAAGATACCTAGTAGCCCTTCGCTAGGTGCCTAGCAGCCCTTCGCTAGGACTTGGGGTTTCGATACCTAGCAGCCCTTCGCTAGGTGCCTAGCAGCCCTTCGCTGGGACTTAGGGTTTCGATGCCTAGATTAACTAGGACTTTTCTTCAGCTTAGTTTACTTCACTTTTACTCCCCTTTGTCTGTTCAATATATCACTGACTTAAGTGAATTGTCAAACATTAAAACACTTAAAGAGGAACATCATTGATGCAGCTTGCACCAACAAGGTTTACCCTTGTATTTGATATGCATATGTTGAGTGTGCAGGTTGTACAGGTTACGCATATGGACCTGACTGGACGGCCTCAGTACGGTGAAGGATGGCATGGAGGCCAGCTGGAGGCTGGCGTGCACATCTGAGGGACCATAGAGTGCAGGGACGATGAGCTGATGGGCGCGAACTTCGAGGCATGCGTGAAGGATGGCATGGAGGCATGCGTGAAGGATGCGTGCATCCGAGGGACGGGAGTCGAAGATGAAGAGGGCGCGAAAGTAACAGTCGAGGCTGCTGTGGAGGAGTCAGTCAAGTCGTGAGGGTACGAGTGCGAGTGAAATGTACTCGGGAAGGGAAATCCTAGGTGAGTGAGTAGGGCAGTCGATTGCCCTTGGGGCAGTCGACTGATAAAACTCACTGAAGGGTTCTGGCCTGGGACCAGTCGACTGCCATGGGGACAGTCGACTGGTAAGTGGCTGGTGAGCTGGCAAATTCGAACGTTGGGAGTGTCAACGGTCGAATTTGGCTGGCACCAGTCGACTGCCCTGGGAGCAGTCGACTGGTAGCGAGAAATCAGCCCCGAGTCCTATTTAAAGAGGACTTCGTGGTGGCTGAGTTTCTTGACGAAACTCGCTTGGGTAAAGCGTGTTAGTAGTTTATTGTGATCAGAGAGCGTCCAAAGTGTTGTGGCGAGGTTTCTCCACCCACAAGGAGCGACAGATCTAGCCGGAGGTTATCCGGGGGTTGATCCACCGAAGGATTGTTGGATTAGTCACCCGGCCGGGGTGGATACCAACTAAATACGGTTTGTTAGCATTGTGTTTATTGTTTTATTTGTATTTCCGCTGCGCTAACAATCTTGTAGGAAGAAGGGGTTCGAAAAACCGCTATTCACCCCCCTCTAGCGGACACAAACGGTCTTACAATAAGCATGAGTTCTCTACTCCTAGAACACCACAACAAAATGGTGTTGTAGAGAGGAAGAACCGTGCACTTCAAGAGGCTGCACGAAGCATGCTTAATGAGTACTCACTCCCGGGTTACTTATGGGCTGAAGCTATAAATACAGCTTGCTATGTGTAAAATCGAGTCCTCATCCATAGGTTTTTAGGAGAGACTCCCCATGAACTTTGGTTTGGGAAACCACCTACGGTTAGACACCTTCGGGTGTTTGGTTGTAAGGTGTTATCCTAAACACCAAGGATCACCTTGGAAAGTTCACGGCAAAGGCTGATGAAGGGATACTAGTCGGGTACTTGACGGACCCAAATAGTCTGTCACGAATGTGGGTCTTAAATTTAAATATGAATAAAATGCTGTAAACCCTTTTTGCAATTGAAGTGTAAAAACGTAGTAAAGGGGCCACAGGTCGTATTTTTCCTAGGGACTAGTTGAGAGTTTGTTTGATTCGAGCTCGTATTTATGTGTCGTTTGTTTTGGGTTTCAAATAAAATCTGGGGATGTTGGCAATTTAGAAATAAAAGAACAATAAAATAAAGTAAGGAACTTAGCTAGGCAATGGCAATTAAGGACTCAACCAATTATGAAATTAACTCTAACTAAGGCAATTCGAATGCAAGCAAGTTGTAAAGTTCGCAAATCTGATTTTCAAGAATGATCCAGCAAAATCAATGTTCCCTTGATACAAAGGTCAGAAACTCTAAACTGATATGCACCAATGAAAACAGGTAGTTCAGAAATTAATGCAAGCTATCATTTAGGTGATGTGCAGGAAATTGAATGAATAAAATTCAGAAACCGAAGACACCTCTCTGATCAGCTGACATAAAGATTGCAGACACGAGCTGAAGGAGAAAACAGAAATGGTCTGAATTATAGAGATGAAATCAAATTGCAGGAATGGGAGTGATACACAATCAGAGCTGATACGCCAATTCAGAACCAATTGAATGCAAGAGACAATGCAGATTTGCCAAATCTGTATGCAGAATTTCAGCAGCAACCATATGTAGAACAAGTAAACAAGCTGAAGTTGATGCACAATTCTAGCTCGGAAAAGGTTCAAAGAAACTTATGTGACTGATACAAAATTCAGAAGTAAAACTGAGACTTGCAGAAGTGAGGCTGCTTGCAGAAATGGGAACTAAGAAATGCTGCAATTCAGAATCAACCCAATGGCAAGAACGAACAGGACAATTTGAATTCGAGACCACTTGTCTAATGTTTAGGAAGGATAAATAAGCACTAGAGTATTTTTTGACACGAATTCAGAAACAGTCACTAAAAACTTGCAGAAACTAAAAACGGAAATCAGAACTGAAATCTGATACGCAGAAGATGCTGAAAAGAAATACAGAAACTGACTTGCGGCAACTAAAATTAAGTGCTGTGTTATCTAGACAAGCATTTATCTAGCTCGAATGAAGAAATTAACAACTACTAAATACAGAAACAATTTAGAAAACAAACCAAACCTGATACAAGTTCAGAAACTAAATGAGAATGCAGAAATGTAAATGGCACGAAATCTGAATTTGGCACGCCACAATCAAGTTGATACGCAGCAACAAACACGGAAATAAACTAAAATTAAACTCAATTGATCACTAAACAAGTTTCTATACTACTTTACTTGCAGAACTACAGCTAAATTACAGCAAAACAACTTAAAAACTTAAACTAAGGTAGCTGATACAAACATTCAGAACAGAACAATGCAGGAATTGAAAATTACAGCTAAAGAAACTGAAATTAACTAGATGAAACTAATCCTCAACCCTTCCCGAGCTCAAAATCTCCTTGGTCGTCAAGCAAGGGCTGGCCTCGAACCCCTAAGCTCAGCAAATCAGTGGAAATCAGCCTCAATCGATCAACTCTGCTCAAACTGCATCAGCTGGGAGATTTCCAATCCGAACGCTTCGATCTCAGTTTGTTGAGCTGCGATGATGATTTGGAGAAGACCTGAGCTCACCTGAGAACTCCTACAAGTGGCTCAGATCATCAGAAATGGGTTGTGGCTGAGATTTAAGTGGTCGGACCACAGAGAATGCTGAAACCCTCAAACACCTCTGTCCGGATGAAATTTGAGATGAATTCTTGATTGAAGCCGTCTTCCAAAGATTCAGATGATGAACTGCGGTTGGAATTGAGGTGGTCACGCCTCCATAGATGAAAACTTGCGAAGAAAACGAAGAACTTGCGAAGAACACGAAGAACGGCGGAGACGCGACAGAGCTGAGCTGCGGGGAAAATTTCCTTAAGTAATTATGAATGAATGACCCAGATTCATTTGAGGAAATCCAACGGCTGATCTTGCTTTAATTTGACCCAAACTTTAATGATATTGATCAGGGGTCAGGATCTGCCTCGTGGAAGGTCGGATTCTCCAGATGTGCAACAGATGGTCCAGATCAACCTAATCTTTGAATGGACGATCTAGAGCCCTCCGAGCTTGATCCAACGGTTGAATGAGCTCTGATTGGGATGAAACCTTCAGATCTTGATCAGAGTGCTTGATCAACCCTAACCCTGGCTCGGATTGCTTCAGATGGTCCCGGATGGCTCAGATCTAGCCGCTTTTGAATCGGACGACCCAGATTTAATCCTAATCTTGATAACTCGATCCGGGTCACTTCCGACCCAAGTTTGACCCAATATGCCCTAGGTCCATGAACCTTTCATGCCTACAAAAAATAGATCAAAAATTTAGTGGCCAAATAATCCAAATATGTATAAATTTGCAATTAAGTCCAAAATAAGAGTAAGTTCTAAAACCTAGGCAATTTCACAATTAAGCAATAAAAACATAGGTCAAACATGGATTTTAGCAACTCAAATAATCAATAAAATGGTACTTATCAACTCCCTCACACTTGAGCTTGAGCGTCTCGCGAAACCACTAAGTATGTATCCCTTAGGTTTTCTAAAGCATAATTAGAAGCAAATGAAAAGAAATTACCTAGGATTGTCAATTCTCATAAATCTAAGCTCTATGGATTAGTATCTTGTCCTTAAATCAACAACTTAGTCTTTTCATCCATCATGAGTCATTGAGATGAATTTAACTCACTAGCCTTTCAAGGAAAATTTTGGTGGCTCTCTCCGTAAGTTCTAAGTTGATGATGGAAGTGGAGCTCACTCAAACACACATGCTTCTTGCACTACCATAGGCTTGCTTATTATCTAATCTCCACCATTATTCATGATTAGGATCAACATCTACAAAAACAAGTGAAAACATGGAAAATGGTGAGAAGTGGAATAAAAACCAAGAAAATGGGAAAATTGATAAAGTGGAGGACTTAGTTGCTCAAAAATGTTTCCAATGTGCTTTGCCCTCTTGTCAATCCTCTAGTGATATCAAAAGTGTGGTGGAGTAAAACTTCGATAATTGCCTTTGATTTGGATGAAGAAACCCTTCCTTGACCTCATTGTGCCAATTTGTGCTATTGCGTGCCAACCTTGCTTCTTTCTTCTCTTTTCTGAATTTTTTTTTCTCTTCTTTTATCCTCTAGCAAGGTCAGAATGTATTGGAGCAAGGCTTAAATCCAGATGAGAAAAACATTCACTGATTTTATAGTGCCAAGTCTTCTTTGTGTGCCACCCTTGTTTTTGCTCTCTCTTTTTTTTCTCAAACTGTTTTTCTTCTCTTTTTTTTTCTCTGCTCTGAATTCTTCTAATGGAGCACTTCAGATAAGATTTGCATCAGAGAACTTAAAGCATCAAGTGACATAGATGATCCACTTACAACCCTCACTAAACTACTCTTGCAACTCATTTTGATACAAAACCCTTTACAAGTTGGCACACTTCATTCACTTTTCCTTTTCTCTTTTTTTTCTCTCAATCTCAGCTCCACGGTAGAATCATCTGATTTCTTAAACAATTAACATCAGTTAGCTGAATTGAATTGTTCCACTTGAAAATGGCTGAGTAGCAAATCAAATTTCAGCCCCCTTCATTGATTTTTTTTCTTTCATACTATTTTTTTTCCTTTGTTTTTTCTCTGCCTCGATCTGAAATTCAATCTTGCTCTGATCAGTTGTGATGCACTCAACACTTGTTGCTACATTCCTATACCTACTGCCTTGATTCATAGCCTCAAAAACTCAAATTCGGTTGCAAGTTGGTACCAAACTGCCTTCATAGCATTTCTACTGATTTTTCTTCTTTCATATCTGCATTTTCAGCTTAAGTATCAACTTGCTGCTCTCCAGAACCACTGATAGCTGTCGAGTGGTTGCCTTGCAATCTAATTCAGTTTTTTTTAATGATTGCAGTCGGTTGAAAATTCTGGCTTCCACACTGCACAGATTTCCACTGCTGCCATCAGATTTCTAATCTGCTGCAACATATTTCCAATCTACCTTCAGCTGGAAATTCTTTCCAGCTGCATTCTCAAACAATCACTTTGCAGCTTTCATGGAATCAGCTTGTATCATTTTAGCAGCTATCCTTGCAATTCAGCTCAGAACTTCCGGCTTATAACTTTTCAGTTTTAGCTCAGCTCTTCAATGGCTAATCCACTCAGAATCTTCCTTTTCTTCCTCTGTTTTTGGCACAGATTTGCTACCAGGTTTCAGATTTTTCTGCCTGTATTCAGCTTCTAGAGAATCTGCTTTACAGCTTGTATGGGCACAACTTTGATATGGTAAACAATTTCTGCACTTGAACTTGGCACAGATTTTTTTTTCTTCAGTATTGAAATGGCACAAATTTCCTTAGAACTGCTTCACAGAAATTCAGTTTAGAACACTTCATTTCTTCAACTAATTTCAACTTGGCACCGAATTCTACATTGATTTCAGATTAACACGGCTGCAATTTTTCCTTAGCAAAGGGGTCGAGTTAAGCTCCATAGTAATTTTTTTTCCTTTTGCACTGAATTTTGCTATTGTGTGCCATTTTTTTCTTCTTTGCAGATTTTTTTTCTTCTCTAGTGGAATTCACTTTGGTACAAACGGTTTGAGTCTTCACATTAGAGTCAAAATTCTAAATGCTTCAATTGGTTTCCTCTTTGACTTTTCTCAATTACTTGCAACTCCACTTGGCACATGGATTTCTTTTCATTTTTTTAAGTCCACAGAAATCTTCCTTCAACCGGATTCAATGATGGTTGCAATGAGAGAAACACTTCTCCTCCAATTCACAACTAAACTCCCACTTGTTCTTGGTACCAAGCTCCACTCAATTGGGCAAAAAAAAATTTTCGACTTGAAGTGCATCCTTGATAAAAATTGCTTCCAAATCACTAATCACTCCCCCACACTTAAATCTTTGTCCGTCTCAGACAAAGTAGCATCAAGAAAACATCCCAAGCAAACAAATCCATAGAAAAATTGGGGTTAAGATTAGGAATAAGGAAAGACAAATAGAATAGATATAATTTTTGCCAAAATTGATGTGGAAAGGTAAACAAAGTGATTAGTTTCTATAGATGTGATCCAATCATTGAAATATGATTTTGAAAGAACCTAAGCAAGTTCTAGAGTACAATAACATATGTGTATCACAAATATAAGGCTAATTCTCACTAGGCAAAAACAATTCATCTCAAGTCCTCAATTAAAAATCTAAAGCCAAGTAGTACTCAAGCATCCAAGAATTCATCCATGAGCTCAAACCTTAATTTTTGACAACCAAATTTAATTTATTTTCAAATGATTCTAAAATGCTATGGAGATAACCTAGAGGGATACATTTATTCACTAAGAGCAAAAGTGCTAAAAGAAATAACATGGCATTTATAATGACTTTTATTCATGTTATGTTTCCTAAGAATTTATTATCCACTATTCACTTTAAAAAGAGAAATATTTATTCCTAGAAACATGAAAATGATATGTACAATGAAATGGAGTGTAGAGAAAGTGAACTCCCCTTAAGTTGGGTAGATAGCTTCGTTCATGTCCAACCCATCCACCTCTAGCTCCTTTAGTTCTTCAAAGTACCTTTTGAGCCGGTGGCCATTGACTTTCCAAATAAAACCATTAGATGCATCTTGAATTTCCACAACACAATAGGGAAAAATATTAGTTACAATAAATGGACCATCCCACCTTGACCTTAATTTACCTTTTATCAATTTTAGCCTTGATTTGTACAATAATACCTTGTCACCAATTTGAAAATCTTTCTTCACAATGTGCTTATCATGGAAGTTCTTGGTCTTCTCCTTGTAGATCCTTGAATTTTCGAATGCCTCTAGCCGAATTTCTTCAAGTTCTTGAAGTTGCAATTTTCTTTCTTCTCCCGCCTTGGTAGCATCGAAATTACAAGCTTTCACCGCCCAATATGTCTTGTGCTCTATTTCCACGGGGAGGTGACAAGCTTTCCCATACACTAAGCGGTAGGGTGACATGCCAATCGGTGTCTTATATGCTGTTCTGTAGGCCCAGAGTGTGTCATCTAGCCTTTTGCTCCAGTCTTTTCTAGTAGGCCCAACTGTCTTCTCTAAAATGAATTTGATCTCTCTGTTTGAAATCTCAGCTTGTCCATTTGTTTGGGGATGATAGGATGTAGAGACTTTATGTGCCACCTCATATTTACTCAGCAGTGCCTTCATGTGTTTGTTGTAGAAGTGAGATCCTTGGTCACTAATTATTGCTCTTGGAATTCCAAACCTGTAGAAAATGTGTGACCTAACAAAACTACAAACAACAGAAGAATCATCAGTCTTGGAGGGAATGACCTCCACCCATTTTGAAACATAATCCACAATAAGTAAAATATACAGATAACCATAAGATACAGGAAAAGGTCCCATAAAATCTATTCCCCAAACATCAAAAATCTCACAGTAAAGCATAGTATTTTGGGGCATCTCATGTCTCGCTCCTATGTTCCCAGTTCACTGACATCTATCACAATTTTTATAGAAAACGTGTGAATCATGAAAAAGGGTGGGATAGTATAATCCACACTCTAGTACTCTCCTCGCAGTCCTCTGGGGTCCAAAATGCCCCCCACAAGCTGATGAATGACAAAAAGTAAGGACAGATGAAAACTCATGATCTGGTATGCATCTCCTAATTATTTGGTCATTACAAAATTTCCATAAATAAGGATCATCACACACATAAAACTTTGCATCACTTTTTAATTTATCTTTTTGAGCCTTAGAAAATTGAGTGGGGAAAACATGTGCAACTAGAAAATTAACTAGGTCAGCATACCACGGTGTCTCACCATGCACTGCAATCAAGTGCTCATCTCTGAAATCATCATCAATGGTGGTAGGAGATCCATCTCCTTCAAGTCTGCTCAAATGATCTGCAACTAAGTTCTCTTTTCCACTTCTATCCTTGATTTCCAGGTCAAATTCATGGAGTAGGAGTATCCATCTGATCAATCTAGGTTTTGCATCAGGCTTTTTCAACAGATATTTGAGAGCTGCATGATCAGAAAAAATAATAACATGTGAGCACAATAAATAAGATCTAAATCTATCCAAAGCAAAGACAATGGAAAGAAGCTCCTTTTCAGTCGTGGTGTAGTTGGCTTGGGCGCATCTAGGGTTTTGGAGGCGTAGCAAATGACATGTGGTGCTCCATCTACCCTCTGTGCTAGAACAGCTCCCACTGCAAAATTAGAAGCATCACACATTAATTCAAATGGTAGAGTCCAGTCAGGTGATGTAATAATAGGAGCTGAGGTAAGAGCCTCCCTGAGCCTATGAAAAGCTTCCTTGCATTTTTCATCAAAATGAAACTCAACATCCTTCTGCAAAAGTCGTGTCAAGGGTCGAGCAATCAAGCTGAAGTCTCTAATGAATCTGCGGTAAAATCCTGCATGTCCAAGAAAAGCACGAACATCCCGTACGCATACGGAGTAAGATAAAGAAGAAATAACACTGATTTTTACAGGATCTACCTCAATACCTTTTCGAGAGACTATGTGTCCATGTACATTCCCGTGCTTTACCATAAAGTGGCATTTCTCAAAATTAAGAACAAGGTTAGTTTCAATGCAACGATGTAAAACCCTAGACAAATTATCTAAGCATGAATCAAAAGACGTGCCATAAACTGAAAAATCATCCATGAATATCTCCATATAGTCCTCTAGCAACTCACCAAATATACTTACCATGCATCTCTGAAATGTACCGGGTGCGTTGCAGAGTCCGAAAGGCATACGTCTGTAGGCAAATGTGCCAAAGGGGCAAGTGAAGGTAGTCTTCTCCTGGTCCTCTGGATCTATGCAAATCTGAAAATAGCCTGAAAATCAATCCAAGAAACAATAATGCGACTTCCCTGCCAGTCTCTCAAGCATCTGATCAATGAAGGGTAAAGGGAAGTGATCTTTCCTTGTGACCTTGTTGAGCTTCCTGTAATCAATGCAGACTCTCCAGGAATTCTTAACTCTGGTGGGCACTAGTTCATTGCTTTCATCCGCCACCACGGTCACTCCAGATTTCTTGGGCACCACGTGAATAGGACTAACCCACAGACTGTCAGAAATAGGGTAAATGATACTTGCCTGTAGAAGTCGAGTCACCTCTTTCTTTACAACATCCAAAATAAGTGGATTGAGTCTCCTTTGTGGTTGCCTCACAGGTTTGACATTGTCTTCTAAAAATATCCTGTGCATGCAGATAGTTGGGCTGATACCTGGTATATCTGATAAAGTCCACCCAATTGCCTTTTTGTAGTGCCTCAGGACTTGCAATAATTTTTCTTCTTGTTCTGACTCCAAATACTGTGCAATAATCACAGGGAATCTGCTCCTCTCCTAGATATGCATACTTCAAATGGCCTGGTAATGGCTTCAGTTCACTCTGGTCTTCCTCAGTAGAAATAAGTGATCCTTGGGGCTCTATGCAATCCCCTACACTTTGAATCTCAAGAAAAATAGGTGATCCTTGGGGCTCTGTGCAATCGCCTACACCTAGAAAAACCTCTCCAGCTGGAAATGTGTCTGACAAATTTTTTGAAAAATCCTCAGTCTTAGCAGTAAGTACTCTCTTAGCCTCCTCTGAATCAATAGCACCTCCAGAAAAATCAGATAAAAATCCCTCAGCCTCGAACTCTGTCTGCTCCAGCTCCTCCAGAATGTCCATGCTCATGATGGAGTGATCCTCTCTCGGATGCTTCATAGCATCGAAAAGGCTAAACTGAACCACCGTGTCTCCGATCTCCATGGAAAGTGTACCGGCATATACATCAATTTTGGTTCTAGCAGTCTTCAGAAATGGTCTTCCTAAAATAAGCGGAGAACGGTGTGCAAGATAATCTCCCTCCATATCCAAGATATAAAAATCTGCAGGGAATATTAGCTCTTTTACCTTCACCAAAACATCCTCAATCATACCTGCTGGGTGGGTCTGGCTCCTGTCTGCTAGCTGTATCACCACACCACTGGATTGTAAAGGGCCTATACCAAGCATCTGAAAGACTGACCTGGGCATCACATTTATGGAAGCTCCTAAATCAAGCATAGCATCATGGAATGTAGTGCTCCCTATCTCACAAGAAACAGTAAATACCCCTGGTGTTGGAAATTCTGGGCCGCAAAAACCGCTTTTTGCGTTGCGGAAACCCCAGAAGTTCGGCCACGGATCCGTGCGAACATAAAAATATGATTACGAGTACGAGTTTAATCTACATTAGATCTACTTGATAAGAATCATTACCCTTGACGCGTAGCCCTTCGCTTTCCCGCTTGTCCAAAAGGCCGCCGGATCTCGTAGAGTATCAAAGCAGACACTCCTCTATACGTATCCACACGAACAAATGAAGATGAATCAAAACCTTAGGTGTGCTAGCACCCTATAGGTTTCGGCCAAGAGGAGAGGTCGAAGAAGCACTCCAACCAAAAATCAAGAGAGAAGAAGAAAAGCCTCACACACCCAAAATGAAACAAAACATCGGTTTTGTTCCTTCATGGTGGCCGGCCACTTAATGGCCATTAATGGCCATTAGGTGGCCGGCCATAATGGCTATTAAGTGCCATTAGGTGGCCTTCCATATCCCTTTTCAATTTGAATTCGAAATTCAAAAGGGGGGGGAAACCAAGTCATCACTTGGTCAAACAAAGGTGAGGTGGGTTTTGGTCAAGTCAAACTTGCCTTTTATGGACTTTCCATAAATAGTCAAGTCAAACTTGACTCCATTTCTTCTCCCATGTCAAGTCTAACTTGAAGTGGAACCAAGTCAAGTCAAACTTGATTTGGATTTAGGTCAAGTCAAACTTGCCTTTTATGGACTTTCCATATTTAGCCAAGTCAAACTTGACTTCAATTTTTCTCCATCTATTTGTTCTTTGCGTGTGACCCTATAGGTTCTTGTAACATTGGCAATGCTTCTAACCTCTTAGAAACATAAGCAATGAGCGGTATCTAGCAACACATCATTGCTACCCAAGTTACAAGAATGTTGAGATCCAACATCACCTTGTGACTAATAATTGTGACTCTCACAATATATGATAATGTCCCTCTATCCATGATATCTAGATTGACTCAATTGAGGCATACACCGTGTCATCCTCGAGTCAATCTATATCTTGAACTCCAAGTAGACTCACACTAATCAAATGAGTTCAATATCTCATATTGACTCACTAGGGCATGGCCATGCACTTTGTGGTCTCACTCTATCAAGAATACGATATCGCTCCCGTCATATAGGAGGGATAGATCCCATCTACATCACTCACATCCCTCTCCATAATTTGTTACATACCCAGTAATCGCCTTTATAGTCCACCCATTTACGGGTGACGTTTGACGAAGCCAAAGTAC